>OMKZ01050981.1:0-20839 GCA_900302535.1 Neoniphon sammara | reverse complement strand
GTGGCGGATGGTGGCCTCACCGGACACACGGACATATCGCCTCTCCAACGGCTGAACAGAGACAAGGGATGTTAGGTTGGCATTAAGCATCAAAGTTAAGAAGAATGTGATTAAGGAAACACAAAACATTGGTCAAAGAATAAGTTTACATGTCTCATAATTTCTGAAATCCTGACTCTGGAGAAGACCCAATTTAAGACATTTGAAGTGCACTGTTGAATAAATGGTGGTGTTACCCTGGGACAAAACTATTCTTGAAACTATTTCCAAGAGGTCCTGTATGACTAAGTTGAGAATAACTTGTCCTGGGACATCCTGGTGGGTCAACAGGCCAAAACCTAGCTTATGACCTGTGTCACTTTATCATCCTTCTCATAGTTTCTGTTGCTATCAACTGCACACTATCTAATGCAGCAGAATTGGTTTATGAATCATCTTTACATAGAAAGGTCTGAAATCATTACCTTATAGTTGCTGATGCCCTCTTCAGCCCTGTAAACAAAATATGCGATATTAAAACTAAGCTTCTGGTAGGCAAGCACTGATTGTAAGCAAACTGAGCCATCTGCTGGTAAAGACCAGTATGTCCATCCAACTGTTGGTAGCTTTCACTCAGTGTGCTTTCTCTTTTTTTCACTAAACACCTATGAACAGCGGGGCCAACGAGGTGGCATCTGGCCTCTCACTGTCTGAGCAATGCTAATAAATTAGTTATGATAATGAAAGGCACTAATGAGCATTTAGGTAGAGGGGAGGGATCCATTGGTCCTGACAATATACTGATGAACAATGTGGGTATCCTGATTTTTCCAGGGCGGTAGTAACTTCAACTACAGCAACAGCTGATGCTAAACACCTAGCTAGACGCCAGGAGACTGTATGGTTCAATCCATTACTCCCTCTCCACTTAAACATCTGTTTTCCCCTTATTTCAAGTTTCCAGTCGTCCCTCTCTGAAATGAAGGAGGTTATCTAGCTTTTGTTTTTTTAGGTTTTTAACAGTGTTTGGCAGTGTCTCTCCACTCTTTTTATTGTCTTTATTCATTTTTTTTATTCAAACATTTCATCAAAAAAAAATTACTCTAATAAAAGTTTTGGGTTTTTTTTTCATAGTACTTAGTAAAATACAACAATCAGTATGGATGGGAGTTATTACATTTGTCATGAAGAATTAATAGACAATGAAGAAACTAGACAGAAAAAATAGAGAATATATTCAAATCATCACACTTATTATCTCAGGATGAAGAATGAAAATGTTATGAAATGTTTTTGCCAGTGACATAGTACTGATTAAATGGGGAGAATACTTCTGCACACTAGACTCTGCTGTTATTAGACAAACACATGAATTGAATAAGAAAACGTGCAAAAAGTCAAGGGGGTGAATACTTTTTATGGCCACTATGGGTGTAACCCTGTGCGATGAGGTCCTCACCCTACAAACTCCAGCAGCAGAGAGACATCCAGCTCTGGGGGGATGGTGAACACCGACTGGTGAATTAAGTCCTTCTTCTGCCTCCTCATCACAGCGGGACCTGGAGGGGAAACGATCACTGCAGCGAGGAACACAACAGAGGGAGGAACTGAGTTAGACAGACAGACAGAGAGATGCGATCCAGGGCTCTCTCTGTGTCCCTCATGTAAAATTGCATGACCCTTCCAAAAGCTGCAGCTAATTCATATTGGTTAGAGATTTTTTTTAAAGGAATACTCCAACGTTTTGAGCAAAATACACTTTTTCCGACTTACCCAGACTGAGACAAAATGTTCAATACCGTTTTCACCTCTGTACGTCCACTGGTTCGATTCCTATGGCATTTCGTGTTAGCTTAGCATAAAGACTTGAAGTCTACAAGAGTCATTAGCCTACCTCCGTCAAAGTGAAAAAATAAACTTTACAGGTGAGGTGAAAATGTTATCGAACATCTTGTCTCGGTCTGGGTAAGTTGGAAATAGAATATTTTGCCCAAAACGTTGGAGTATTCCTTTAAGGGGTGAGCAGTCTGTTCTCCACTCAAAAACCAATTAATCAAATGAATGTCTGAAACAAGTTGGTAATATATTCTGCTATATTGAACAGCACTGAAAGTGGATTCATTTGTAAAATTTATATTTACTGATATTCCCTTTGTACATGGTCTCATATGAACAATTTATTTTTCCACTTCTGTATGCACGATCTGTGTCATAATAAAAAACAGTCAAGTTCAGCAATAACCTTGGAATTGAATGTTGTTGCACACTCCATGACAAACTGAAAATGATAAAAAGCCATTTCATTCTCAAAGACTTGCCTCCACTTTATAGTAGTTGGACATTAACTTCTTTTATTACATTTTAGCGTTTATTGCTTATATATTTTATATTCCTAACCCCTTTATGATGCTGCTTTATCTTGTCTTGTCTTATCTTTCATAAAGCATATTCTTTATTTCTGAAAAGTGGTGCATAAATAAAGAGTATGATTATGTGTATTTATTATTACAGCTATTATCATTTACATACTGCATTAACTAGATGTGGTGTCAGTAAAAAAACAGCAGGGTATATTCCTGAAATGACCTGCATTCAGCCTGTTGGTGGCGCAAGAGAAAAGGGCACCAAAATCAATAGGATTCTTCCTCTAGGTGTCATGAATATGAATAGCAAATTTGAAAAGATTCAAATAAACCATATTTGAGTTCACCACCAGGCATAATATCGCCAACAGTCATTTCAGGGATGTAGTAAATGGAAAAACAATTCATATATCAATATTGTTAACCATTGGAAATGCCCTTTGCATTTCCAATGAATTTCAATCTGTCAGAAAAAGTGCACATTGAGATGCAAATTGAGTTAGTGAAGTTATTTCATACCTAAATTATGCATACATGAGAGGACTGCACTTTCATTTTTTTCCACCCCCAGTGAAATTGGGGGAAAGATGCATCTCACCACTGATTTCCAGCATTTTCAAAATTACAGTGAATGTCCAAAGGGGAGCACTGCAATTGTAGATAACATGTTTACTGCTCATTACTCATTAAGATACAAAAAGAATGCTGTTTTGACAGTTTTAAGAAACAGGAATTTATAGTGCTTCAGAAAAGGCTGCACACACAGAGAATGACAAATATTTTCATACAAGACAGAATAGCTAGACCTGCCTCAAACCTGTTCTGTGATTAAACTGAAATGTGTTACCTGGTTTTGGCACTTCCAGCCCTCTCTGTTTGTAGAAACTACACATTTGATCTCTCTCCACTGCACAGCAAACAGAAAGATTTCACATTAGAATGAGCAAGCTAAACAAAAAATGAGACAGAAAAAAACAAGTAAAAAATAAGAACATTCTACACAAATGATCTGTGTATTTGATTGTACGTAATAACTTTATTTATAAAGCATTTATCAAACACAAGATACACAGTGCTGTACACAGCAAGAAGGACCAATGCAATGTACTTACATTCCTCCAGAAAGGGAACCATTTTGTAAACAATATCCTGCAACTGTCTGTCAGGCCTGCAGGAGAGCAAAGGGAAAGCTCTTTTTAATTCTTAACACTGACAGCTTTGTTAAAGATTAAACACCAGATTTCATCAAATATTTTCATTTGAAAAAAAAAAAAACATAGTTTTTCAAACCTCAAAAGTAAAATCATTGACAACTTTGAAGGAGCACTTCAGTGTAGTGCCAATACACGATAATACATGTGTGTTAAAAGAGCTGATAATGTCCCTGGTTAATTCCCAAATGAGGTAAGTGGGATTTGCTTGTACTGAATGCCATAGAAAAACAGAATGAGAACACCATGCAAATTGTGGCTCATGCACTTTGGCACTGTATGTGAGAATAGTCAAGATAGGAGTTTGTGTCAAAGGGAATTAAATACTAGTTCTGCTGCAAATTTTAGAAAATGATAACGACTTATTGATCCCAAAACCATATCACAGACTTCAAAAAGCTTGCAAACGTCATTTTTATGGGCAACTATGCTGAGAAAATAACTTCAGTGTCATCACATTATGTTTTCTTAATTCATAAGCAGATGCAATGCACAATTGTCAAAAAAAATTAACTACTGCATAATGAATTGTGCTTTGACTCAATAACAGCAGGGAAAATGTATCCTTCTTTTGTTATTTGACACAGTGTGTGTATTTAAAAATGTCAGTTACCCAACTGTGCATTGTCCTTATATTTTGGAGAGCAGTTGGTGTATTATTGCCAGTGTCGTGGGCTCAAAGAATAGTACACATCAAATTTAGGTTAGAAAAAATAATAAAAAGGTATAATGAATGTTCAGATTTTCCTATGCAACCAAAGTACACATTTGGAACTCACTCAACACAGATGACGAGGAAAAGGATACCTCCAAATAATGAAAAATAAAATCAGGTGGTCATAACACTCGTAGCTACCTGATATTGTAGAGTGGCTGCGTCTGGTGGACCACGATGCTGCAAGTGGGGCACCTGTTGCTATAGAAGAAGTGCTTCACTATGCAGCTTTTGCAAACTGGGAAGAAAAATAATAACGGTCAAAGGTCATATTAAATGCTCTCCGTACATGATGATACAGAGCAAGTATATCTTGTGGGGCTAAATGGACAGGTTTAAAGGAATACTCCAAAGTTTTGAGCAAAATACCTTTTTTGCCGACTTACCCAGAGTGAGACAAGATGTTCAATACCATTTTCACCTCTGTACGTCTACTGGTTCGGTTCCTATGAGTAGCATTTCATGTTAGCTTAGCATAAAGACTTGAAGTCTACAGGAGTCATTAGCCTATCTTGGTCAAAGTGAAAAAATAAACCTTACAGCAACTCCGAAGCTGTCTTATTTACACAATGTATAATGTGTATTTGAAATACACATCTTGGATTTTTTTTTGTTTGAATTTTTTTTCGTTTTTCATTTTAGGAGAAGTTAGATGATAGGAGCCATAGATGGTAGGAACTATAACCGCTAAACACGAGTTCAGCGGTTATAGTTCCTGCCATCTAAAAATTCCAAGACGTGTATTTCATTACTGTGTAATACACATGATACATTGTGTAAATAAGACAGATTTGGAGGTGCTGTAAAGTTGTTGTTTTTTTGCGAAGCTGACACAAAATGCTACCCATAGGAACTGAACCAGTGGACGTACAGAGGTGAAAATGGTATCAAACATCTTGTTTCAGTCTGGTTAAGGGTATTTTGCCCAAAACGTTGAGTATTCTTTTGAGAGTTTGATTTCTCCTGGGGACACCTAATCAAAAATTTACCCACTGACAGTTGAGAGTCCGGTGTCTTAACTCACATGTGTGCAGGCATTCTGTGATGGTGGTGGCGTCAATGAGGAACCCGCAGCAGAGACCGCAGCGGATGTATGGGTAGAACTGGTTGAGAGGGAGCTTGGGCTGTGGAATACAGATAAAGAGGGAGCCAAACCAATGTTAAGGGTTACGGTTTCAAGCACCCCGCAGCTGCATTCAAGCCTCATACATCTGAGCTAAACAATGTGCTAAACATACTAGTCTATTTAAAAGACCAAGATTACTTTATAGAGCAGGATGATGGGAGAAAAGGAGAAACAGGCACAAGAATGAATGAATGGGAGCTGAGCGTTCAAACACACCTAATGGGAAAATGGCAACAATGGGAAACACATGGGAACGTACCTCGTCCTCTGAATCGGCATCCGATATGTTCGTTGACCCATCGGGACTATTGCTATGATGACCATGTGCCGATGAGGACATTCCCAACGACTGGTACCCAATAGTACAAAGGCTTTCTCTTTTCTTTCTTTCGTTACAGTTAATATGCGAGCCTATGTCCGAAACACTCTCTAGAGAAACTGAAACTTTGCTCAAACCAGAGAAGTTCTCTACACTGCTGGTCAGCTGATGTTGCGGCTAGCTCGATTAGCTGGCTAGCTTGTTTACTATCTCAAATACAGGAAAACTAAAAACTTAAATATATTTTAATGTTGTGGCGACTAATTGAAACAAATAATGTAATACCTCGTTTCCTACTACCATACAAAAACACGCTCTGGTAAGAAATGATGTTAGTAAACTTTGTCGTGGTTACTTTGTTGCTTTACAAGTTCACGTTTGCGATTCAGTATTCCCCATCGATCAAGTTAGCAGAATAAACGACTGTATTTCCTTGTGCATTAAAGATAAAAGCCCTGTAGATGTTGCAGTAATTGCTGTTTGTAATGAAGGCATGAAATTTACGTGTCAGTAGTGTGACTATGACAGAAAACCTTTTACATTAGTATTTTATATCATGAAAGACTTTCAGTAATGCTGATATGAAAAAAGAAAAGATCATGAAGAAATTGCACACACTTAATCTCTTATTTTTCTTATTTCTGTAGACGGTTGTTATTCATTTAACCAATGCACATAGTTTACATATTTACATATTGTTTATTATTTATGGTTGATTCATAGTGTAGTGTGTGTACATATTTTTACATGGTTTTTATTTTTTACGTTTTTACATTTTCTCTAAGATATTTCTTATTTCCTATTTCTATTTTTATAACTTGTTCTACAATGGGAGCAACTGCAACTGACCCAATTTCCCCTCGGAGATCAATAAAGTATTCTGATTCTGAAAATATTATGAATAAGAAAGAATATATCAAACATGACATAAACAATTCCAGTGTGTTAAGAAGCAATAAATGAGTTGTAAATCTATTAATCGAAGCAAAAACACATTATAGTCTCATTAGTATCTATTTTACCACTAACAGTTGACTCAGTATTTTTTTGTGATTAATCCGGTTTATCCAAACAGGTCTTTATTTTTATTTTGAAAGAAGAGTGAGACTTCTTCCGGCATTATTGTGTCTTACTTGACGCAGACTTCTGTAAGTGGTCTGAAACTTCCGTGAGGAGTGACGAAAATTGCGGCAAAATAGGCATCCAATCAAAATGCAGAAGAGGAGGAGTCTATGACGCAACTCACTGAATAGATAGATAGATAGATAGATAGATAGATACTTTATTCATCTCCAAGAGAAATTCACAACTCCAGCAGCTTACAGGATGAATATTCATTTATTGAGTGATTGATTGATTGATTGAATGACTGATTGATTGAACCACAATAAAAATGCTTTACAAAATACGGGCAATACACAGCAAACAATTCAATCAGCACTTAAAAACATTAGAAAACAATTAATTTTAAAGAATAAAATTAAACTAAAAAAATAGGCTATATACAATATACACTGAAAACATCTGCATAATGAGTAAACAGGAGAAAACAACAACAAAATAAGAGAAATAAAATAAAGATAAGAATAAAACAAAGGTAAACTGAAAACAGGTTAGATTTCTTCATATACATTTAGCATGTATTTAAGGGCAATTTAAAAGATCTGAAATTCATATTGAAAGTAGCAAAGATTGGAAGGGTCATTAAAACAATACTTCTATAACACTGTAATTTTAATGTACTTACTTAATATTTAGCAGTAACAACAACTGTATTGTAAAAATAGGTCAGACATTTTTACAGAGTTAAAAAAGAATCTTCCTTTCATTTTGCTGTCTCCACTGAATTCATTTGTAACCACAGGGCTTATCCTACTCTTACCTAGTCATCACCATCTGTTAGGCCCACCCATCATCTATAAACTTGCACCCATGATTCTTGTCCAGCAGGGAGCACAAGACATCAGTCATATAAATATCATGGAAAAGGAGAAATGTACTGTTTTCTATACCTCTCAAATGATTTTTAACCAGGAGACTTCTATGCAGTTATTTATTTATTTATTTATTTATGTTTGTGTAATTTTGTTTTATTTATTTTATTTTACTTATTTTTTATTTTACTTTATTTTATTTTATTTTATTTTATTTTATTTTAATTGTCTCCCCAAGCTAATTATTGGTCTTATTTTCTTTTTTGTCATTCTTTTGCTCATCTTTTATTTGGCATCGTTCTGACTGGACTTTTACTGCCTATTCTGCCTTTGAACCTCCATTTCACCTCCTTGTCTCTGTACAAGCACTTTGTAACAGCGCTACATTAAAACAGTTACTATTGCAAAAATAATAATTATCATATTAACCTTATATTTTCATTATTGCACAGCATAACAATGTATCAGTTATCTGAATCAATGTGTTGTGGTGTTTAGATCTTGGGTACAGTTTATGACCATGAAAAGCATCATAAACCTTTCACATGGCATGAAGATATCTGTCTGTCTGTCTGTGTACAGCTAAAAGCCCCTTTGTTTTATATTGTGCTGATAGTACAATAGGAGCTAAGGTGGATTAGGTGTTTCACATTGCAGTGACATGCCTGCTGGAGTTGGGACATCCCCTAATAGATGATCATAGCAGCATGTCTGAGCAGCACAGGCATTCTTCCCTCACCTCTGAAGTATTCATGTTTCATGCTGAACCAGAGCATTGCCAGTCTACTTTGTAAGATAATCCCTGATTTTGGAGTATGAATACTACAGTGATGCAGTGGTAAGAGAGGCAGTAGATAGTATACTGTGGGGGATTCTGACACCCATCATAATCTAGTGTAATTCAAGGGCAAGTCCCTTGTCTTTGGCATGTCAATAGACTGTGGCTGTATCTGAGAATTGTGAGCAGTCAGCTAACTAGGCTACATTATTAAAGTCCATGTTGTAAGCTACATTATTAAGTCCATGTGAGCAGATTACATTGGCATCGGAGCACATCACAAGACTGTCCCATTGACACACTTTGGCGATCAAAGCTATGTAAGAGCATTTCTTCTGAAGACTCCACAAATAAGGAGCCTTTTGTTGTATTCTGGTTATGAAAGAACATAAGTAAATTTAGGGCAGGTTTAAGTCCAGCTACCCTGTTTATGTAAGACCACATGCATAAAAGTGTGTCTATATTATATACTTAAGAGTAATGCAATGCTATGAGCAGTCATGTAGTAAGAAAAGGTGGCGTAACTATAAGTGCCGCTTGGTGATGGCCCTATGAGGTGTAACCAGCAATGTAAACCCACTTAAAGGTGTCATAATATTGGAATTTAACGTGTTCTCTATTGATATAGTACACATGATCAAAGATGTTTCATGAAGACATTTTGAATTTTTATACCCACTTTTTCCAGATACGTTCAAAAGCATTTCATCTGGACTTGTCTTGATCAGCTCCCACTCTGAAAAAAAAATCACTGAAATCCTTTCAATCAGGCCAGTTTACATCATTTGAATCAGAAAGCTTCCACTTAAAGGATCTGCTGCTGTTGGCCAATCAAGGTTCTGTATTGACTTTGACATCCATTCAATTTAATTAATTCAATACACCTTTTTCACAGCGGCCATTCTGACATGAACTAGCAGGTAAACGCAGATGTTACTAATGACATTAATGAAGGTTCTGTTTCGTCTAAGTGTAGCAGAGTCTTTCCAGTGCATCAGCATGAACAATAGCAGGACCCTGGCTCTGTTAGACCTAAATGGAACAAAACCTTCATTAATGTCATTAGGAACACCTGTATTTACCCTACTATTTGATGTCAAAATGGCTAAAAACGGTCTATTCTGTGTTAAACTAAACTGCAATTAACAAATAATGTTATTCTTAGCCTGAGTGATAGTAGATTTGAAAAATAAAAAACTAAATGACGTGGGACAGAACAGCATTAATTATTGCTGTTGTATGTAACTTTTATCAGTCTGATACTACAGAATATAATGTACAGCAAGAATTCTGTATCAGATTTGCAGCACTTTGGAAATGTGAGTAAACACTAATTCACAAATAATGTGGATGAACTGAGTTTATACCTATTTACCCTCTACTACATCCCTGGCTGTCAGCATTTTCAGCTAGATTTATGTACATCGCATCGTTACTACGGGGAGGGATGCTTTATCGTGCACCTCACTTAGACAAGAGACCAGCTAAAACAGGCTCTTCATATCAGTGAAATGTGCCTATTTATATCACTGCAGTGGAGAGCAGTTCTTAGACATTGGGGCCTACCATTTCATTGCAGAGTGGCTGGCTCAGTTCTATCTCAGTGGAAACACCAGCATGCAATTCTTTGAGAAATGACAGTCAGAACATTTAAGCATCACTGAAACACTATACTTTTTATTGAAAGCCAGTTATGATACAAAACAACTCCTTAGAAATAACTTAAAGACTATGTATATATTATATAAGTGTGTTACTTTAGAGGATAGACTCAGTATTTTTTTTTAACCCAGGCTGTATTAAAATGTTTATTCCCATCATTTATAACACATTTATAACACATAGCACAACCGCTAGCTTTGACGTTAGTGGTGAGAAACGTACCATTTTGCTGCAGCTTCTTAATAACCTTTGACACACTGCAACAGCATTATAAATGTCCTCTTATGGAAATGGAAAACTCACAGTACAGTCACATATATCTGCTTGATTTTTGTATTTTTTCAGTACAAATTTTGAACAACCACTGTTCGTTATTATGTTTGGGACAACCTTTTTACAGTGACCACAGCACATCCCAAACATTCGTAAACTTTCACAGAGCACCACAGAGAGCAGTTTGGAAAGTAGTAGGTAACATTAGCTTAACTTAGCCGAGCCAGCAGGAGAACGATGCAGATGTATACAAGACCATGTAATAAAATGCCAAATAAAACCTGCTAGAAAGCACGATTTGCTACCATTTTTTTCTAGTGGACAATTTCAAGATCTGTGTCCTGTTTTCAAAAAGGGCATTTTAAGTGGTTTTTGAAAGGCTCTTGGACTGTGTTGGAGAATAGCATGAAGCGAGAGCAGTGGTAAGTTTCTTGTCACTAAAGCTAGCGGTGTGGTTGTGCTATGTACAATTATAAATGATGGGAATTAACATTTTAATGACTTGGGTTGAAAAATACTAAACCTATCCTTCAATGGCCAGCTCCCCCAGAACCCTTAGTCACAGCTGAATACCTTGAACAGGCATGTGCCAGCATCTGTAGGAGTGGCATGCAGTCTTTTCTAATCAGACCCCATACGACTCACTTACAATCCACTCACCAAACATGGCTTCACTACCTTCACTTAGCTTGGCAAAACATGGGATGGAATTAACTGACTGTGCAATAACGGAAGATTGCAGCCAAAATACACACCATCCTTGTTTCTTCTTAGTCCATAATGTCCTGTTTTGTTAAGTAAAACTCGGCCTCTTTGACCTCCATTTATTTTGACTGGAAATGTCTTCTTGTCTGCCATTGCACCTTTTTGCAGTCTCTACATGTACGTTCACATTCAGGGCAATGGAGAGCTGAGGGAGATGTCTGGTACTTTCAAAGCTGGTGTCAAGAGATTAAGTCTACTTCTTTCAAAGCTCCAGGGTCTTACATTACGGTGAAAGGTGAAGATGTGTCATCTTCATCTGGCTCCATGTGCATTATTAGGGAAATTGGAAAGCAGATTGGAGTTTGCTATACAAGCATTTCTTGGAGGCAGAGCTGCTCTGGATCCAGAAGTAACCTCACTGGTTGCGTTAAACGCAATGGGCAGAACTAACAGTTGATGCCCAAAGGGCTGAAAAGGGTAGGGGGTAAGAAAGGACCTAGCTAATATTATGATGCCAAAATTGTAAAAAGCAACATAAGCATCCCAGGTTATTAGGCAGTTAGCCTATCTGACTTTCCAAGTTCAAACTGACAAGACTAGCCTATAGCTATTTGCTATCATCAATGTCACGGTTGTGACATTGATGATAGCAAATAGCTATAGGCTAGTCTTGCCAGTGACATCAATGTCACGGTTGCGACATTGATGTCACACAATCAAACACACAAGCAAACACACAATCATTAAAAAGAAGACATCTGCCTTTTGTATTTGATATTTATATTTTGACCTAATTCCTGTCTTGCCATTCAAATGCGGCTAACTTCTGCTCCAAAAAACTTCTTTGGCCCATAGAGTTTGAGTCAACCAATGAGATTACTTCTGCCTCCAGAGCAGTGTTACCTGCAGTAAATGCTTATATGACCAAAAGTCCAATCAGCTGGAAAGGACAGTGAAGGGGAGTGGTGTGAGGTGGGAATCAAGCCCCCTCTAATTCCCTTGGTTGTTGACTGACTGGAGAAGGAGAGGTGGTGCTGGACATACTTTCTCCTTTTAGACTTCCAGGGGACTCTGTGGCCCCTCGGCCCCTTGCGGGGGGTCAGGCTGGAGGCGGCAGATGGGCTTGTTGCACATGGGACAGACACTGCGGATCTCTAACCATTTTAGCAGACACCTGAGAGGAGCAGAAAGATGAGATAGGTATTAAGGAAGGCATGAGGAGCAAAGTTAGGGGAATACTACAACGTTTTGGGCAAAATACCCTTTTCTCTAAAAACCCAGAGTGAGACAAGATGTTTGATACCATTGTTACCTCTGTATGTCCACTGCTTTGGTTCCTATGGGTAGCATTCCGTGTTAGCTTAGCATAAAGACTTGAAGTCTACAGGAGTCATTAGCCTAGCTCTGTCAAAGTGAAAAAATAAACCTTACAGCAAATCTGAAGTTTTACACAAGGTATCTTGTCATGTCTTGGATTTTTTTTTAAAACAAGGGTCATTTTAGGGGAAGTTAGATAGTAGGAGCTATAGATGGCAGGAACTGTAACTGCTGAACATATGTGTTCTTTGGTTATAGTTCCTACCGTTTAACTTATCCTAAAATCTTGATTTAAAAAAAAAAAAAAAAAAATCCAAGATGTATATTTCATTACCATGTAACACACATGATACATTGTGTAAACAAGTCTTTATGCTAAGTTAACAAGAAATGCTACTCACAGGAACTGAACCAGTGGACGTACAGAGGTGAAAATGGTATTGAACATCTTGGCTAAGTCTGGGTAAATCTGAAAAAGGGTATTTTGCTCAAAATGTTGGGGTACTCCTTTAAGGAATACGTACATGAAACAGTCAGTGGCATTCAAAACAATTGAAACAGTTAAACTGACTTTGTGAAATGGACGTGCACAGACATGCCAGCTGAGGGATATTTACCCAGTCTATAGTCTAGTCTACAGATACTATACAAGCAGACAAATGTCAGTTAGTAATTCAAGGAAACTTGACTGAAACAACTGCTGCCAGTGTCACACCTAAGCTGTAGGGCAAAAACAGGACTCTGTTGGGTAAAACATGCTCATATTCAAATATGCAAAGTCACATTTCATCATGTATTTACTTGTCATTTTCCCCAGGGCACCTTGAGACAGGTAATGACTCCTGAGATGAATTGCTGCTTTTGTTACAGCTTCAGCTGTTAATTGAAAGTAGAATTCCACCCTAAATTGGAATTTTGATGTCATTCCTGTGAACAGGTTACTCAAGACATGTGACCAAGAAGAACTCTTTTACAAAAGAAAAAAATAAATAATAAATGGATGAACACTGCAATTTGTGGTTTGTCAGTTGACACTATATGGAACCAATCAACTGGCAATATGTGAGACTGACTTTGTGGTTACAATGACTGCACCAAAAGTGATCCTCAATGTATATGGTTTTATTTTGTAATTCTGAGCCACAGCCCTACTGTGAAATGAAGATCATTTGTGTCTTAAAGTGCAAACAAAAATATATGATTAAATAAAATTAGCTTTACACCCGTCAACTTATTGAAATGTAATTGTACCATTGCAATAGAGTTTGTACATGTTCATAAATATGGATTCAGCTGTCCAAGCCCATTTAAAGTCATATGTGTATTTTGTTCTAGTTTTTGTTTGATTTCCACCCAGGCTGGAGAACTTACTTCTTGTGAAAAGCATGGGAGCATGGACACACTCCAAGCTCATCCCTGCTGCGAAACTCCTCTAAACACACGGCACACGTTTGCTGCAAGATGCAAATGACAGGTTATGAAATCTGTTTGTACTGCAATCCGCCCCTCAGTCATAATGTCAGACACAATTCTACAGTAATCCTACTGTAATATTTTTGGTTGTGCAACTTTTCCAAGAATTTTAATGAAATATACCCAAAATTTTATGCTATGCAAACATTTCTTTGAGGCACAGTACTGGGGACAGAAATGATCTCATTGGCTGAGTTAAACCTCAGTGGGTGGAGCCAAAGAGCCACAGTTTCTCTGGCTAAGCAAGTCAGACTGAAGCCGTGTGACAAACTCAGGAGGTGAAAGATGAGGGTATCTTACCCTTTGAAAAACCTTGGTTCCGCCCACTTTGGTTTAATTCAACCTCAGAATTTTTTGTGGAATTAACTTTATTCCAACACCTGCTAAAGGTGTAGGAATTGTCCCAGAATTCATTCAGCATTCAACTTACACCAAGAAGGCTCAGTTTCTTCCCTGCTCCTTTCAAAACAACCTGTTGACAAGAACAGATTTAGGAGGATGTACATACATCTCAATAGGCAAATGAACAAAAATAGTCTATATTAGAGTGATAATGACTTTGATAGTTATCTAAACGAATTAAACGTTACCTCATTATAGCCGTATTGCTCTCTTGCACCTTGTCGCCTCAATCTGCATAAGAAAAAAACAGTCACTCATTATGTAGTGCCACATTTTAGAGTCATAAATACACAATTGTGACATGTGTCTGGCGGCCCTGTATCTGTCTTCTTTCAGAACATGTCTTATCATGCTATATGAGTCAGCTGGGAGACTAGTTCATGTAGTCCTGGAATTCACACCGGTGCCAGGTTCATGTAACAGCCTGCACATCCATACTTGCCATGAACATCTCTACAGCATGACGGTAAAGACAGTGCCCCTGCATAGGAATTCTGACTGAAATCCTATCTTATTAAGCCAATCACGGAGCTGTTTGAAGCATAAATATGTTGCCATTGTTTGTCATGAACAAATCAAGTGTTTCATAGCTAAATGAGATACACACTGTTATAGAGGTTTGAGTCCTACTCAGAAAAAAAATTATAATGACAGCTGTTTTTAAAGCTGCACTAGGGAACCGTGCATGTTGGCAGCCATGAATCGCAGTGAGAGGGAACTGCTGGAGCCAGATAATACTCAAAGAGCACAACACTGAATTCTTCTCCAACTTGCCGTTACACCCAAAGAAATCATTCCTGCCACTTAAAGATGAAGCGAAATGTCCCTCTATATTTAGAATCAAGCCTCTATCTCTGTGAGTTTCAAAGCTATGGTGAGAAAATGATCATCAGCTGGTCTTGAAGTATGTTAAGCACTTGAAGAGGACAACTAGTGGAACCAGGTAGGCCCATCAGAGTTTGACCTCTATGGGTTTTTAAAGGCCAAACTCATTGGAGTAAGTCACTGACCCCCATAATTAAAATATGCATGCGTAAAAATCCAGGTAGAGCTTGAGGCTTGAGCTGAATTTGGGCACACAGGAGGTAAGCTGTAATTTCATCTAGTTTATCATTTGGTGTTTGTGTTCATTTACATCTATGGGTGTGTTGGGATGTATTCAAGTATGAATGACAGAATTTACAGCTTACTCAACAGCACTTTTTTACCTGGATCATATTACAGTTTACTATCTTGAGCTAGTGTTGTTTATTTGTACCTATTCTAGCTAGCATTAGTTGACTAATTGGGGAGCATTCAAGGCAGAGCCAAGCCAAATAAACACCAGTTAAGAACAATAATACTACAATTCAAATCGAAGGTCCAAAAAAACTCTGGTCCTGGGAGCCAGTAGAAAACAAAATGGCTGTATTCCCGGGAACCGGGAGCTATCTTCTCCCTGTTTTGATGGGCTGTTCTTTCCAATGCTGATGGACTCTACTTGGACTGAACTGTTAAAGAAATACTCAGTTTTGGGCAAAATACCCTTTATCTGACTTACACAGAGTGAGACAAGATGTTCAATACCATTTTCATCTCTGTATGTCCACTGGTTCAGTTCTGATGGGTAACATTTCATGTTAGCTTAGCATAAAGACTTGAAGTCTACAGGAGTCACTAATCTTGCACCGTGAAAGTGAAAAAAATAAACCTTGCAGCAACTCCAAAGCAGTCTTATTTACACAATGTATCATTTGTATTACACAGTAATGAAATACATGTCTTGAAATTAAAAAAAATAAATAAATAACAAGGGTCGGTTTAGGAGAAATTAGATGGTAGGAACCATAGTACCTAAAATCTAACTTCTTGTAAAACTACTCTTGTTTATAAAAAAAAAAGCCGTGTATTTCAAATACACAATACACTGTGTAAATAATTCACTTTCAGAATTTCTGTAAGGTTTATTTTTTTCACTTCAACAGAGCTAGGCTAATGACTCCTGTAGACTTCAAGTCTCTATGCTGAGCTAACACGAAATGCTAACCATCGGAACCGAAGCAGTGGACATACAGAAGTGAAAATGGTATTGAACATCTTATCTCAGTCTGGGTAAGTCGGAGAAAGGGTATGTCGTCTGTTACGTTGGCGTAATCCTTTAATAAAAGTGATCAGACCAACACAAATGGTAGGCAGTGTGGCTTTGCACCTACACAAAAAATACACATTCTGGTAACGTGAAATAGCAGTGTAAAAAATGTTGAGTTTCAGTGATTCAAACTGTAATGACGGTCTAAAACTAAAACTCTCAACTGAACGTCAAACTAATGAAATTCATTAAGGTGTTATAGCAGCTCCTAAAGGCAGGTGGGGCAAACTTCACTGCATTGATGAGAAACATCTTCCCAGGTCCCACACCACACTGGAATAATATGGTCAGACATCTGACATAATAATAATAACGATAATAATAATAATAATAATAATAATAATAATAATAATAATAATAATAATAATAATAATAATAATAACAATAATAAATGTAATCTGATGAGCTCTGGTCAGAGACCAACCTTCATTATATCAGAAGTGGATGACACCGACTTACTGGTATGTGATTTTTAAGAAAGGGCCAAGAGCAGCCTAATTTTTGTATATCTGTACAACACTTTTGTTAACCCTGTGGGAGCTGTAACTCAGCTTTGTGGCATCGTACCTAAACAGGTAGCAGCAGAAGATTAGACTGAGCATGAAGATGAAGAGGCCAATGCCCAAAATGATGACGTAGACGTTAAGGGGCAGGTGGTAGATCTCAGACGTCATCTTGCAGTAGGAATCAGAGTTCTGCAATCCAAGACCACACAGACACCCTAACAGGAGAGGACGCATCGACAAAAAACTTGGATTACTTTAAAAACAAATCTACTTCAAGCAAAACGGCTTTACAAACAACAACAAAAATGTGTAAATGGTTTGACCAGTATGGGGTTTTTAGGACTTATGCCTAGTGTCTTTATATTTGACTGTTTTTCTGCCAAATAATCATAGGAAATATTGTGTTTCCACTGTTTCACACAGATTTTTACTTTTGTCAGGGTGCACAAGCCTCTGAAACAGCAATGTTGGACACTAAAACACTCAAAGGAGATTAAGAATGAATAAAACATATTCATGGAGGTCTGTATTTGTGTGAAATATGATCAAAATGTCAGATTAGGGTCTTCCCATAGGCAACCAGTGTAGTTTTGATCAACTCTACGATAATATGTGATCAACCTGAATCATATCCATCATATCAGAGGTGGATGACATATGACTATATTTTCTGTAAAATATTTTTTCTCGGCTAAGCCCAAGCTTATAGGCTTAACAACTAATTTGAATATCATGGAGATCATATTGAGGTTTTTCGCTGAATCAAACTTGAAACATTTAGTCTTTAAGTCTTCATTACAAAGAACAAGGCCCTCATAAATACAACCTACTATTGTTCATAATGCAAGCTTTTAGGCATTTGAAAACAGAAAGGTCTTTCAGCCACAGTGGACGGAG
The DNA here is from genome assembly GCA_900302535.1 of Neoniphon sammara. Taxonomy (NCBI): domain Eukaryota; kingdom Metazoa; phylum Chordata; class Actinopteri; order Holocentriformes; family Holocentridae; genus Neoniphon; species Neoniphon sammara. Next base: position 3,051 of record OMKZ01050981.1, on the reverse strand, counting down.
CCAGAGGGTAGTTTATATGTGAGGAATTTATCCTACATCACCATTTGAAACGCATAAATCAACAAGAAACAATGTAGAACTTTACCCACAAAGTGCATAAAAGCTTTTACGCATGGCATTTAAAGACCCGAATGCGTTTGAAAACATTACAAGATTTAGGCACATTGTTTACGTCATGGACAGGCGATGATTTACATCACAGGCTTTAGCAGGTCAAATACGAATTGTTACTTAGAATTAGCATAAATGGTTAGCATGCTTTACAGTGGTTGCGTGGGTAACCTTCCATATTTTCATCTTTTCTGACTGTGTTTCATCTGATTGCTGGAATGTCTCTCTCTGTGTATCTTTTTGTGTGTGTATATTGGACATTGCACAGCCCACATCTGGAAAGCCTCATTCGAGATAGCAATGTGACACTGCTTTCATTGTAGCGAATCTCGAGCTGCACAAAATTTTCACACTGAGGTGAAAAGTGCCGTATGAGTACATGTGCAGGGGCAGTGAGTAAGTTCAGCTCTCCACATGCCTAATTTGTTTGCGACTTAGTGCATGCATGTGTGTTAGAGAGCGCTATAAGTGTTAATTTCTCAGATCTTTTATCGCAGCAAAAGGAAACATATCATCATTTGCCTGTGATTTGTCTGCAATTTTGAGACTTCTGGATCACAAAATCAATAATCTATGGGAGAAATGAATGGGATTTTCCTAATTCTTTCAAAATAATTTATGACATTTGTATATTTGTATATGAAAAGAGAAAACTTTTGTTAGCAAAATAAATATTTCAGTTAGAAAGGGGCAGCAGAATTCAGTTAGGCTGTGACAGGTGTGATAATGTGAAAACCCCATGTATTTTCCTCACAGAGAAAATGTGTTGCATCTGGAATTCCATGTTTGGGAAAAAGTTTGTAGTCAACCTAACGCATTACCTCTGAGGCCTATTCCATAACTAAGGATGTGGTGGAGGGTAAACCCAGCTGAACTCAGTTTACCCACCTGTTTGGGCTGATATGAATCTTTCTGACATACATTCATGGTATGCATCATATAAAGCAGTTTCAACTGATGCTTGAGAATTGGGAGAATTTTTAGTTTTGGTTCACATCGGTGGTTGTTTACCTCATGACGATCACTGACTGGAAGTCATAATCTACCCTCGCTGTCTTTAGCACCGCCTTACTATCTGGAACCAAGCTTTACCAGAAGAGAAGCATTCCACATATTTGCACAATTCATGGTTACCGCAGCGAAAAACACCTCTCCAACATTTGAAAGCACTTTCATGTGAACATTTACAACCGTCCTTGCGTCACACAGGAATGTGTTCCATTTGCTCCTTGGCGCAGGAATGCCTGCCAGAGTTTGGGCTCAGTGTGAAATGAGTGTTTTCAGCCCTAGAGGGTTTGGACGCGGCACTTCTGATTCCACATATGTACACACTTCAGCCTTAAACCAAAGTCAGTAAGTGGTAGTTAAGTCTGCAGTTAGATCTTTCTTTAGGTCAAATGCCACCACTTACATGGCGTCTTCCTGGTTCAAAGGTCATTTTGTGCCTTAGGGTCATGGCTGTAGGGTACAGACTTAGTGTACAGTGTGGGTGGGGGGTGGGAAGGTTGGGGTGGTTGGGTTTTGGCTGAGGTGAGGAGGCAGCTGTAATCTTAGCAGGATGTTGGTAAATCATTGATAGTGGAGCACTAAAAGGTAGGCCAATGTGTAAACGCATGAAGTCTAGAGGGAGGACTGTACCTGAACACTGTTAAACAGCTAAGAAACACTTGAAATAATAAGTAATAAGTAAGTGTTGTTGTGTTATATATTTTCGCTGGTAAAACTGCAGGACCTGATTGTGGAAAAACTCCCATCAGAAGATTCGGCAGGAATATACTTGAGATCATGTCCCTGGTATGCAAAGGGTAACACACATAACAAACCACATGGCTTCTGAGATCATTGTTCTTAGTCACAGCTTATGATGGAATATCAGATCGGGGTACTTACCGTTACACCACTTGATGGGGTGCATCAAATCATTCTCCGGACGGCAAACCCAGGGAATCTGAGGAGAGATCACCCTCTGGGGTCGTGACCTCTCTAATGTCAGAAAGTCTACCTTTCCACGACTGTTTTCTGGTTTTCTTCTACAGAGACTGAGTCACCGTCTGTATGTTGGCTTCTCTTTACGTTTGCACTACTTTACCCTGACTGCTGGTAGACTGGATGCTGATTATCCAGTTGGCACTGACGATTTACTCCATGAAGTTGATACAGATATTCATCAAAGCGGGTTGGAAAATGATCTCTCTTCCAAATCAAGTGTCGAGGTATCATTTAAAGTATTTCTGCACTGCAAGGTCTCTCCCCTTCAAAACACATAATAGCCCTGTAGTCCACCTCCTTGGGCATGAACCTATAAGCCAAGTGGATGAAAGCACATCAATGTCATTGACAGTACAGGTACTCCAAATCCCATTCACCACAGTGGCTGTGAACCTATCTGAGTGCAGTCCCTGCTTTCTCTCTCTCTCTCTCTTTGCTTTGTCTCCCCTTCAAAACATTGTCACGAGGCTCGCCGTCCTCCCTTCCTCCTGTTTTCCTCCTCTGCCTTCCTGTCCTTTCTTGTCTGTCTTCTTCTTACGTTGCCTCTTAGATTGCCTTGTTGGTCTCCTCCCTGGCTGTGAAAACCTGCCGTGGCCAATTAGGGAGAAACAAAGGGAAGGACATGGATGGATTCCCCAGCGGTATAGCCAGGCAGCCAGGCAGCCGTCAGTGTTCCTGTGGAAAGCGGCTCCTCATCCCTCCTCTGCCTTCTCCCACCATCTGCCCTGCTTCCCCCTCTCTCTAAACAGAGAAAAGAGCGAGGTATGTAACAGAGGAAGACAACGAGGCTAATGTTAATTGAGATCCAGGCGGACGCTCTCCATGCACTCTTCCTCCTCTTCTTCCTCGTCTCTATCTCTCTCTCTCTCTCTCTTCCCCACTTCGTGTCTACAGCCCTCAGTTTGTAAACAGATCCCTGCTCATGTGATTCGCTGTCTGCATCACAGCTCT
>OMKZ01050980.1:0-11325 GCA_900302535.1 Neoniphon sammara | reverse complement strand
CACCCACACACCCCCCCTCGCCTGTCAGTGGTATGGGCCTCTGATTGGGGGGCCCTGGGCTCAGTCGCCACGGAAACTGCACCAAAGCAAACAAAGGGGTGGAACAGAGCCGAGGGAATACGGTGACACAAAGGGGGCTACCTAGCACAGTGGAAGATTTCAGGAGAGACTCACACAAAGCCACGGTTAACCAGCAGAGAGAGCCGGGGGAAGACGAAGTCGCTCTGCTTCCTCATAAACAACACGGCTTCTGCAAGACGGAGCGCCGAAATCTACACTTTGCTGCACCGCCTCTAGATTTCAAATTAATTCCCCCTTTCTCTCCCTCTCTCTCCCCTCCCACTGTGGAGCTGCTTTATTAACATATGCAAATGACAACGTTGGAGACGTGATTAGTTAAATTGCACAAAATTTTCTGTGATTTTCCATGCAGCGCATAATGGAACGGGTCCAAAGTCATTTCAATTCATCCCCCCATGCTTATCGCTGTGCATTTTGTCAATCAAATTGCCATGGCTGACTGTAAACTGATAAAGCTTTGATACCTCTTTAATTCCCAGCAGCAAGCAGCATTAGCAGCATCGGCTAAATTCATACATTTCTCAACAATAATAACAAAAAAAATGTGTTTGCCAAGATTAGCTATTGCTAATAAACATTAACCCGATTATGGCAAATTAAACCCCAAAACCCTAACATCACATAAAATGCATTAATGAGGTTCAGATAAGGGATTTAAATATTTCAACGTGCTGTTCAAATCAATCAAAGTATTTTTCCCAACCAGTGGACCATTACGCTGATTGATGAGGAATAAAAGCGGACATGGGGACATACAGGAAGTCACCGTGATAAAGCAGGGGATTACATTTTTTTTTTTTTTGTAGTGGCCTGTGGTTGGTCCGGTCCACCAAGACTCATTAAGAATGGCCTTGACATTAAGGGCCCTGTCTCTTTCAACCTGTTTGCGGCGGCGATGCTGAGATCAAACGGAGTGCTATAGGTGAGGGCACTCTCAATGGCCTAAAGCTGGTCATTCATCCTTTTTAAAGACAGGAAATCAGGCTAAATGGAGGCCCGGCTCCTCCCTCTCTCTGCTAAAGAGGCTTCAGAGGCTTCAGAGTTTTTGCAGTAAAGAATTTCAAGTGGCTGCGGCTCTTTGAGGGGGAGTGGAGAGCCAATAAAACCCAGGATTACTTGTGTCAAAGAAACACACCTGCATTTGATACATGGTCAGGGGCCTTTTCCTAATCACTGAGCTCAGGCAGGCTGAAATGAAATGCTTCTTTTTCAAGGGAAATTCCTCTCTCAATCACTTTTACATTGATTATCCCACTGGTTTTGTGTGTATTTTCCAGTGCGTATCCCTGTCTGGAATGTTAAAAAGCCTTAATGACTTTTGTTTGATTTAACTGACTCATATTTGAATCTGATTTTCTGATCTAATCTAATTCTAATATTCACCTTGATAAACATCATTTTCTCTAACATAGCATCAGCTAAATGAATGGGCTGATGCTTCCAAAAAGGTCACCCACTGAAGATGAATTTTGTCAGAAAAGCTGTGGATTTTTGAGTCCTGTGCCACATGTTGTTGCCTTCAGTAATGATGAAATTAGGATGTGTCCCATACGTGATTTTGAAGGCTACTACTGATATTTGTGGATTGAAACCACTGACAGACAATATTTAGTCCAGATATTCAATGTCTAAGAATTTTATTGGCAAATTTTTTGAAGATAAACAGGAAGTGCTGGGGGAACGAGAGGGAGATGATGTGACAAAGGTGCCGGGTCGGATTTGGGCCCAAGACATCATCAATTTGTGATGCATGCTTTATGGCGTGGCCACGACAGGGCTAAAAAATTTACCTCCATTTCACACCCATTCAAAAAAATTGTTTCCAGTGGTGAAGTAATTTCAGCTCTTGCCTAGCTGTGATGTAGGATGCACCCACAGCCTTGTCTTCCCTCCTTCTCCAAATGAGAAGCAAAGTCAGTTCCTTCTTTTGATCAAAGTTGCATGCTTAGACAGTACACTGCTAGCCATAAATGCTACTATCACAAATGCTAATCCCTAGTCTAGAATATGATATTTTCTTCCAAACAAAAGTCCTGCCTCAGCGTGTGAGCACATTTCACCCTGCCAATTCCAATCTGACTGCACCCTTAGCCAGCTGGACCACCGGGGCATGTTTAACACATTCAAATTGGACCATATAGATGCCAAAAATGAAAAATGAAACAAAAAATCATAGGAATTCATTGTTTTGGCCAGAATTGTATTCTTGGCAGTGTGCCAATTCCTTTGAACCAGCATGCAGACCAAAAGACATTTAAAAACTCTCTATGTCAAGCCAGTATGATAATAACAATAATAATAATAATAATAATACGTGTGGAGTGTTGCATAAGAATGACATCAGGTTAAAGGCTTCCCACTGACAGCCACTGCAACACTGATCAACTGAACAATGACAAATTAAAGTGCATCATGCTCCAGGTGAGCAGCACTGACAGGCCAATATCCCATTTATAATTAAAGGTCAATTCCGGCCTGATATATTGACTTTGATCATAGTTTAAATTACGATACTTGTCAGTGTGCAGGGCAGAGCTGCAGCACTGTATCAGGATCGGTATCGGGCCTCAGGGCGAAACATTACAACCCAACAGCCGCTGCAACTGCACCGCCATCATCACTCTCTCTATCTTTGTCTGTCTCTATCTCGCTCTCTCGTTCTCCCCCTCTCTCTCCTTGACAGATGCATGATTGATACCCGTGGTGCCGGGTGATATGCTCTTTCTAATTTTAGCCCGGCTCACTGGGGAACTCGTGCAGCAACAGGTAAATTGGACGCCAAAGCTGGAGTCCATCTGTGCTGTAAACAGGCATTGACAAATTATTTTCAGTGGCAGCCCCAGATATGAATGATGTAGCATGTTGTGCTCAGAGAATGACGTACAGTGTGTAATCTGTGATACCGTGGTGTGTGTGTGTGTGTGTGTGTGTTTGGACTGTTGCACACGGTTAAACATTCATGTGGAAGCCTGTATTTCTTGGGGGGAAAAAAAAAAGATTGGCACTGTCAAATTATCAGATCAATGTTTTATATTTCATTTTGTTCTGTGAGATTTTGATGTTTTGCAGTCGGAGTGATGGAAGTGGAACAAGGGAAGGAGGAGTCTTTTGCAGCAGGACATATCACATCACATATTATTACACGTTTTAGGCATATGGATTTTTAGATGCTCTCTCTCTCGGAGCTGTTTGTAATAAGCGCTCCAATAAAATATGTATAGATCGTGGTTTTATGGTTCATTCATTTCAACATGGAAATTCAAAGTCTTAACTCAGGAAAAATGGATGCCAACAAGAAGAAGAAACTCCAAGGGAAACCAAACGTGTATACAACAGTATTTGCTTCAGTAATGAACAAACACTCTTATATTGAATAAATTACTAGCTTTACTAACAAAAAAAGTGATTTGTTTTCCACTACTTCATCTGCTTTGACGTCACTTGAACTGAAATCGGAGAAACTTGAGCTCTGAAATGATACCTGGGTTTCTACCTTGAGGCCATTCAGTTTGATTTTCCACAAACTGGACTTATTTTTATCGAGTTCTGTGTTGAAATTGATGCAGCATTAGTGACGTAAATGTTTGTCAGAGGCAGAGTTGCAAAAATAATCTGAGTAGTTGAGATAACCTCAGTGGGTGTTGCCAAAGAACCCCAATTTTTGTCATTAAATGTTAAAGCCAAAAGGCAAGGAGTTAAATACATCATAGATAATGTTACGATGCTAATGCATAGTGACACTTAGTTTCTACCATGAAAACATGTAATTTAGCCATACAAAGATATTGGGATGAGCTAATTATCTTAACTACGTAACTTTATAAGCTACTAGTCATAACAAACAGCTATGTGGGGCTAGTTTGTTAGCCAGTCTGCAGACCTTCCTGCTTCATAAATAGCAGGGTTAGCTAGCTAACACTCACTCCAAAAACCTGTGGCACTACTGGTTCTGCAAATTCCAGATTAACTCAACCAGTGAGATTATTTCTGTCATCAAAGCAGCTCTGCATCTGAGAAATGTTTGCAAGTCCTATCCACAAAATTGACAACATTAATAGTTAAGAATGTGAGTGTCAGAGTCACAGTATCGCATCATGACACCAACAAAACACCAAACTGTTCAAATGACATTTACAGCCTGGCCAAGCAGCCTCTGAGCATTTAGCTTCTGCAAAACACAGACATGAAGATCAGCTACATGTTTGAAATGCTTTTCCATTGACTGCATCTGAGTTTTTGGAAAAGGCATGCTGAACAGTAAAAAAAAAAAAAAAAAAAAGGAATTTGGATATTTATTTATTTATTTTTATCTCTCAGAAGGAATAAAAACACTGAAACAAATCAAAAGAGCTACTTCTGTCATACATTGCTGTCTATAACATTATCTGCAAGAGAAAGACATCCTCAAATCACTTCAAAGCAAAATGCTACCCACGTTAAAAGTTTTGCACATTTCACCATCTTAAAACACAATTTGCTGTTTTGTGAATTGGTCTGTTCTCGCCTCACACTGCCAGGAATCTGGGTCATTTTAATCATTTGAAGCTCATAAAGCAACCAGGCCAACAATCTACTAGGTACATGTAGGTCAGAGTCCACCTTGGCTCCCACGTGGCGTCTGACCGCAGTGTTCCCTCGACTGTCACTCGTGATTAATCTGCTAATGTCCGCATGCAAATTCTCCAAATAGGCCTCCTCGGTGTGACTGTACAGCTAATGGGTGTCAGCGGAGACTGTTTAGCCGTGTCATGCATATGTATGAGCTCGTATATTTAGCAGCCAAGTTGCTTTTGATCACTGTGTGGAGAATGAGTGGGCTGAGATGTATGGTGGTCCAAAGCTGGGCCACATTAGCAGCTGACCACCTGCCTTTCATTTCAGGCATAAATAACCAACTGGCAGATCTGCAACACACAGAGGTGTTCCCACAAAAAAGACCTCATGACGATGCAAAGTAAAGATGCAGATATTCAAATGAGCATCCCAGACTCCCTGAACACTCGATATGCAATTTATGAAAAGAAAAAATGTTACCTGGTGGTCATAACTATATGCAGTATTTAAGCAATAACTCAAGACACATCGCATCACATCACAATGTACCACTGCACGGAGCGACTTATTGCTTTTATAAAACGGGCACCTAATATGGGGGAAAAAAATCACTGAAACTGACCATTTTCTACTTTGCTATTTCATGTTCCTAGCATGTGTGAACACTGTCTACCATCTGTCGGTCTGATCACTTTAGCCCTTAAACAGCCTTTCTGCAGTTCAGCCACCTCCCTGCAGGAAAGTAGAGCCCATCAGCCCTCGCCAAGTTCAGTCTGGTCCCAGTCAGATTAAGATGAGAATTCAGCAATTCCATCTTCTCCCCCTGGGAATGTTTTATTGGAGCTTTTCAATTTGCACTATGTTTTTATCCCCCAGATTAACTAACTAGCAAGCCTAGGTACAAATGAGTATTAGCTATAGGACCAATAATCCATGCTAAATTTTTCCATCAGTTCAACCTTTCAAGATCATTGAAGGTCAAAGTTCATGTGATCAATAGAAAGGTCACATATGACTTTATATTAGTGTTTAATAGTAACCATATGTGTATCTCTTACCAATTCACTGATATGGCCATTATAAATATCCCCTATGTTCTAGCATTGGGCTGAAACTTTGACCTTACGCTGTGACCTTTGATCGATTCTTCTCAAAATCGAATCAGCTCTTCCTTTTCTGACCTTTAACACTTCTACCAAGTTTGGTAGAAATAGGATCAAAACGGTTTGAATTATGTTGTACTCTCTCTCTCTCTCTCTCTCTCTCTCTCTCTCACACACACACACACACACACACACAGGACTGAAAACAATGCTCTAATCTTGCAAGATTTGAGCTACCTGTTTTAAATGATACAATATTAAAATGTTAAAAAATGTCCACTGCTCAAAAACTTTAAAAACAGATCTTACTGCATCACATAAAATGTCTCTTTATATCATTTCTGTCAATTAATAACTTCAGTGAGGCAGAAATCATTTTGTGCAAGTGCGTGTCATTTTTCTCGCTGGTGAGATGTAATTCTGCACTGAAGACTTCAAGAGATCCAACATGAAGGAGCAGAGTAATTTTCAACATCAGTGCACCTACACATTCGTTACCTTAAAATTAAAATTCAGCAGAGGCTCTGTGTGCTTCTTTGTGAGCCTGGAAACACAAATAAGCTGGAGTGTTTCTGGGGACACATCTGGCGCTGGTATTTAGTCGATCGTACCAATGAAGAAATCTTTTGATTAGAACTGGGAAATTGCTTCTGTCAAGCCCACTCAACAAGAGGGAAGATAGCTCTTGCTTGAAATGAGTCTCAATTTGAAAAAAGAGGAGTAATCTAATGTGGCATCGTGATAACATTTATCATGGAAAAGAAAAGAAGGACACATTCATCCAGATGAATCTGTACTCTGTCTTTCCTGCCTGTGATCTGTGGAAAACAGACATGACCCAAATGTATTAAATGTGTTCACACATCGCTCTTCAATGGCTCATATATACAGCATATGTATTTGGGGAATACACTGCAAAAATCTTAAGTCATTTAGTTTCATATTGAGTGTTAAAATCTTTTTTTTTCTTAAAGTGATGGTAAACTCAAATATATAAACGCCAAACTCCAATCAAGGATAAAAAAAAAAAAAAAAAACTAAATAAGAAAATCCATTTTTAATTGGGTTTACTATCCCTGTAAAGTAAGTGGAAAAAAATCTGACAGTTGAATTAGATAATCCCACTTGTTTCCAATGCAGTTTCACTTGTTTCGGGAATTTAATAAGGCAGAAACAAGGCAGAATAAACAAAAATTCTGGTAATAATTTTATTCGCATTGTGAACAAGCGGGATTATCTCATCCCACTGGCAGATTGTTCACCTTGTTTGAAGAAAAACAAGGTTTGAACCCTGAAGATGAGACCAAATGACTTGTTACGGCTGTGATTTTTTTGCAGTGCAGGGTGGAAACTCAGAAACAAAGTGTACAGTAGAGCGGATGTCGCCTGCACACTCTCCAATTAAAATTTGACATAGGGCCTCTAAATCTTTAATGAGCACAATGGCTGTGTGCGAAATGAAATCGGCCGCTTGGTGCTTCAAACTGAGATGCAGGGACTATAAGTGACTCTGTGGGTCACCTTTACCTTATGGAGAAAAAAAAAACACATTGTAAAGGACTCAGGCATTCCTTTTGTAACCACTTTAATGGCCAATGCCTCCTGGTCAAGAGGTGGTCGCTGAAAGGACTAATTCTGCAGGATTAGTCCTCTGTGGTTGTGATCCAGCCAGCCAAACAAATGTGACCTTACGGTGCCGATTCTGTGCACGTAGAAGCATACATTGACTCCATAGGGGGGAGAGTTCAGTCAAGGGATTAGTGAGAATCAACCATTCAACCATATCCCACCCTTTTGAAATTCTTTTTTCTGACTTTGAAAGACTTGTTTAACAAAAATCACATCACAGGAGGAGGAGGGGGCTGGTGGCACAACAAGAGAAATACCAGCGAAACGAGAAAAGAGGAAAACTCGGGACGGGACGAGCCTATAGACAGGAGAGCTAAGCAAACTCATATCGTCGGTTTTGTGCTTCAGTATGTGTGTGTGTGTGTGTGTGTGTGTGTGTGTGTGTGTCAGCGATGTGTTTTCAGTCTCCAAGAGCCTGATGGAGCGCTGGGGGATAAACCCACAGAGCGGTGGACATGCTAGACCTCGGTTACACAAAACACAGGCTTCACGTGTGTCAGGTGACCTTTTGTTCCCAACAGGGCTCAGTTCTGCAGGAGCGCACAGCCAAATAAACACCACATTTTCCAAAGGACGGCTAGCTCTGCTGGCCCAAGTAACATCTAAACCCAAAATGTTCCAGTGGAGGGGCTGATGATGCTTAAAGGCGATAATGTCCTCTTGGTTTAAAAAAGATGCATCACTTTTGACACAAATTTTTGTGTTAGGTTTTAAAGGAATAGTCCGTTTTGGACGAAATACCCCTTTTCCGACTTACCCAGACTGAGACAAGATGTTTGATACCATTTTCATCTTTGTACGTCCACTGGTTCAGTTCCTATGGGTAGCATTTTGTGTTAGCTTAGCATAAAGACTTGAAGTCTACAGGAGTCATTAGCCTAGCTCCATCAAAAGTGGAAAAATTTTTGATTTTTTTGAAATTTGTGTATTTGAAATGCACGTCTTGGGGGAAAAAAGTCATTTTAAGAGAAGGAACTACATACATGTGTTAAGTGTTCCTTTTTTAATCGATGCATTAACTTAAGGTCATTTTATATTTCTGTGTCAAAGTGCCTCTGCAGCTCTGCAGCAGGTGTCTGTGGCTCCTGCTGCTGCAGAGACATGCAGCTCTTTAAAAATGCAAGCAGAGCGACAGAAAACCACAAGAACTGTGACTGGTCCACTTGGCCGCTTTGTATTTCTTCCACTGTGTTTCTGTTGACTTCCACTGATAGTAAAGATGCTACAGACTCACAGCATCCTACAGACTGACAGCAAGCCCTGTGATGGACAGGTGACCAGTGCATGCTGGGATACATGACCTTGAATAAGCAGTTATGGAAAATGAAGGAAACAGCTATCATCTATCTCATAAACATTTAGCTGGGGTATTTTAAAGACACTCTCAATAATTAGAGATAAATGGTTGAGAGCACATTTGCCTTCTTTCCAGTCTGAAAATATTTGTTGATCTGATCTCATCGGTTTGCAAAACAGAACAAAACAAAAACAGTGTTGTGATGGATCAGCTGATGTTGGGATTGGCTGTTTAATGTTTAATGAATCCAAGTGTTATTTGCTGTTCTGTTCTCTAAAAAGAGGCTTTGCTTGCTCCTGAATCTGTCATCTCACTGAATAAACGCATTTCAGTTTCAGTCTCAGGTCGGGTCCCTGTCCCTTCAACCTCTCTCTTGCCCCCCCTGACTTCCCATCAGCCACCGGGGCCGCTACATTATCGGCTTTATGACATTTCTGGTCAAGATCACCAGCAAACCCCCAAGCCGCGTTCCTCAGGTTTAGTCCTTTGACCTTCTTCCTGTGCATTCTCTATTAAAAACCATTTATGACTGCGATGACTGAAATGTATTTAACAAGTCTGTCATCGCTAACGCTTTGTTAGCGTCGGCGCGGTCAATCGAATGTGAAGAGGCTTGCTGGGTGACGAAACCCCCGACGGTGAACTTTCAGGTTGAGGGATTTGGTGCGGCTGGACAGGTGGCTCCGCTGGAGAGGCCGCCGCTCTTTGAAATCTCCTCAACTGGAAAACGTGGCCGCCTTTCACACGACAAGGCCCCGCGCTGCAAATAACCACCAGTTAATGTCAAGTCAGTTCATCTAGCGCCGAGTCTTCGAATCTTACTATTCTTAGAACAAGCGGTGAAATATCCTGCAGTGGAGCCAGATCATTCTCCTGGTTTCCAACCTAAATCAGCCCCGTTTAAAGAATTTTCCCCTGTCAAGTGAAATTACCTTGATACTCACAGACATTATTTCAAGATACTGTCACCTTGTAATGAGAAAAACTGCACTGGAAGCAAAGAGAAACGATGAAGGATGGAACCTCTTTGCACACGTTTCTGCCTTAAAATCAGATTTTAAGACACAATACATGGTGAAAATGGATATTTCTGCAGCGCATAAGCCTCAGATCTGCCTCTGACAGCCTCGGCTGGATCAGATTTTCACCTCTGGCAAGTTCTGGTCAGAATTGGATCCTCCGGCTTTGTTCAGCTCTGCCAGTTGGCTCTTTGTCGGAAAGTGGAGCAGCTGATTTCTCGAGCAAATGAACTGTCTTCTAATGAGAACTCACATCTGAAATAGATCCCAGAGCCGAGCAATAAACAGTTTAATTTCGGAGGTAGTGATCGTTGGCAGAGTTTTACAGTTGATAACAGCTGCTTTCATTGTGCGGAAAATTAGATAAACGATATGAGTTTTGGTCTAAAATGAAGAAAATTTACTTCCATTCTTGGAACTGAGTGACATCTACTCTTACATAATTACAAGAAATGGTGTTACCTTTAAATGCATGGTGGATAACTTATGCGCTCAGACTGAGCTTTGATCAAGCTTGTGCAGAGTCAACATATTGTGAAGATAATGAATAATGAAATTAAGACTGTGTTTCTGTTCCAAACTGAATATATAACACTCAGGAAACCACTTTAATCTCTTTTAATCTAATTACAAGAGCTCTACCTTGTTTTATTGTAAACTACAATCTGTATATTTGTGTTAAAAAAAATCCTTGTTCAGTTATATCTTACAGGACAAAACCACAAATCTGCAAAAGTACATTTTTCAAGAGTAATAGAAGAAAATAGAGCGCTTATTTTCTTAGATGCCTGTGCAGCTCTAAAATCAAACTGCAGGTCAAACTGCAGGTTGTGTATTTATATTGTGTATTTATATTTATATTGTTATTTGTTTGATTGTTATCACTTTTTAATAGTTTATATTGCATACTGTTATACTTTTATATTTTTACTTTTTGCATGCACCAACATCACCACAGCAAATTCCTCATATGTGTAAAATCATACTCGGCAATAAAGCTTTTTCTGATTCTGATTCTGATTCTGGGGTTTTTCATCAGGTTCCAGAGGACGAAGCGTCACCACCGTCACACAGACGGACACGTGAGCGTTCGGTTCAGGTGCTTCGAGGCTCCGGCACGTCTTCAGGCCTCGGCGGGGATTCAACAGGAACGCTCTGTACACTCTGTGGGATCTGGAAAACTCTTCCAAACCAGCCAGGAGGCAAGTAAAGAAATTAAAAAGAAATGTTATACTGGTTTGAACGCTGAAACTGAATGTAGACTGGTGGGACAGAAGGGACAGAGGTTGTGTCTCGATACGATACGTATCACAACACACGGGTCACGATGCGATTTATATCACGATTCACTGCAGTTCTCTACAAACTGACTGAAAATGTGTAAATGTAAATCAACCTGCTGCATGACGCCTGGGTGGACTAATGAAATATTCAACATATATGATAAATAAATATGATAACTGAACTATATGTGATAGGTAAGAAACTGTCTCAAAACAAGTTCCTATTCCAATTTATTAAAAGAGAATTAGCAGAATGTATTTACTTTACTTCTGCTTTATTTTATTTATTTCTCAAATCAGCTCACATCAATTTTTTTCGCATATCTGCAACATGTTTTTTTATGTAAAGTCTGAAAACC
>OMKZ01050973.1:0-15937 GCA_900302535.1 Neoniphon sammara | reverse complement strand
CGTTGGAGTATTCCTTTAAAGGGGCATGAAGCCCAAGCAGAAAAGATTTTGCAGGCATCTAGTAGGTGAAATTTTTACCTTGCTGAAGTGTTGTAATTTTGTACATCCAGCAGTACTACAACACTGTTGGGTGTGGTCAAAAATGCAACAGAGCAAACTGCAGACCACACCAAAAGGTGATGTTTGGTGTGTTTTGTTTATAATTTTTAAATTCCATTATTTTTATATATTGGAAAATGGTATATTTTTAGTGGTTACTTATTATGTCCTGGTGGGTGGAATTTATTCATTTTGAAGACTCCCGAGTTTGTGATACTTAAGAATATACACAAAGCACCAAATCACTTTTCATATCTGTTGTGGTCCAGCCAAACAGTCCCAGTTCAACATCCAACATTCAAGTGGAAATATGTAGAACTGCAGAAGAAAGACACCATCAAAATGCCATTTTCATGTGACTTAAAGTGCGAAATCCAAACTGTCTCCGAAAAAGAAGCGAATAAGCACTCTGTCCAGAAAAAGCTGGACTCACCAACATTAGATGTTTTGCCTCTCATCTCTTCGGCATCCTTAGATATAAAAAAAATCACAGATTTGCCAGTAAACATGAGGATACTGTGTGCAGTTTAATGACATCACGTCACAGAATTGCTGGGAAATTAATTCCTCAAAATTCAAAGTTACCTCTTGCTGCCATTTGAGGCTTCCAACGTGCAAAGTTACACTATATTGCCAAAAGTATTCGCTCATCTGCCTTGCTGCATATGAACTTAAGTGACATCCCATTCTTAATCCATGGGGTATAATATGATGTCGGTCCACCCTTTGCAGCTATGACAGCTTCAACTCTTCTGGGAAGGCTGTCCACAATGCTTAGGAGTGTGTTTACGGTCACACACCGATGTTGGACGAGAAGGCCTGGCGCTCAGTCTCCACCCGATGGGTGAGTGAATACTTTTGGCAATTGCCAATTGGCAGTTGCCATCGGGTGGAGACTGAGCGTCAGGCCTTCTTGTCCAACATCAGTGTGTGACCTCACAAATGTGCTTCTGGAAGAATGGTCAAAAATTCCCATAAACACACTCCTAAACCTTGTGGACAGCCTTCCCAGAAGAGTTGAAGCTGGTATAGCTGCAAAGGGTGGATCGACGTCATATTAAACCCTATGGATTAAGAATGGGATGTCACTTAAGTTCATATGCAGCAAGGCAGGTGAGCGAATACTTTTGGCAATATAGTGTACTTAGTGCAGCTTAAATTTCAAAAGAACATCCTCAGTCAATTTCTTCACAATGAATGGTTTTGGGTAGCCCAGCAATGATAATGCTGTCATGTGGGGTGCTGCGGTGGATCACCGTGTAGAGTGCATACCACGTAATGGCGGCGGCGTGGGTTCGGTTCCGACCCACGCCTTTTGCTGCATGTCACCCCCTCTCTCTTCCCCGCCTTTCCTGTCTGTCTCTACTGTCGCTGTCAGTAAGGCAGAAATGCCGAAAAAAAATCTTTAAAAAAAAAAAAAAAAAGATAGTGCTTTCATGTGTTGCTTGGTCTGTAATATTCACAGTAAATACTGTTAAATTCCAGTAGACAAGACTTCTACTGTGTGCTATCACGTGGGATAGAAATCTGGATGACTAGCATGCAGCTTTGATGGGGTTGCAGTTGCTGTGAGTGAGAAAGTAGACCTCATGTTTCAGCAGGATTTCTTTTATTCTCTGTTGCCCGCAATCATGTTGTGCTATCTAATTTCACTGAAGCAGGCAGTGCATTATTAATCTTTGCCTCTATTCTTGTCACACTAATTGAAAGAGCAACCTTGGCTGGAAACTGTTATTCATTGCAAATGTTACTGCAATGAGGCAGTTATTGTGAATTGTGAATAACAATTTTTACTCTTTTTGTACTGGTCTAACTTTTTTCTTTTGCACTGATATTCTTTTTGTGCTGATATTACATAATGGTCAGTATGGGGGCTTCATGTGCACAAGACAAGCAAAAGAAAATCCTACCAATGCATGGAAAAAAAGGAAAAGGAAAGAGGATCTTAGTAGAAATTACAATGTAGATGGTTGTAAATGCAGACTCTGGCAGAAACACCAAAACAGCAAGGTAATGAAATGATAAGAACACTGCAGGATAGCAGAGGCAGTCACTGAGTCCGGGGATAGAGATGTAGAGTCACATCAGGCTTCCCTCTGAGGTAACTGGCTTATCAACCAGATCCTCTTAGCTCACCAGAGGCCTACAGAAATCAGCAAGCCTGAAGCTTAATGTGATACAACAATCAGCACTGCAGCCCTGCATATTTTCTTTTCTTTTCTTTCCTCACGAGAGTGACTGCAGCGCCCCCCCCAAAAAACAAGATCTCAAGCTTCAGAAAAGACATGTTCATGCCACAATTTTCAGTATATTTTACCTCACAAAAACATACACACAGACAGTTGTTGACGCTGCAAAGTCCACCGTCACATTTGCCTGGAAAGCTAAAAAATGTCTTTTCTGTCCTCTAGTCTCAAGAGAATAAGACCTTCCTGTCCATGATTGACAACGTCCTGAACACAGACGGCTTCTACTTCTGCACTGACTATGACCTGACACACACCCTGCAGCGGCTGGCCAACACCAGCCCCGATTTCCAGGAGATGAGCCTGTTGGAGAGGGTAAGAGATACAATAAACCTCGATTCTACCACACAGCAGCTTATACTTCCTGCTAGTGCTCATCATAAGCTCCTACTTTCTACTTTGGAAGTTATAAATATGAAGTGCTTCTAGTCAGAAAAATGAAATGGAACCTATAATAGAGGTAGTTTTTGGGTGGCTGTTTTATTCTTTTAGAAATCAAGCAGCACACACCTCCTTCGTGCTGCAGTGCTAGAAAGAAAAGGAGAGAATGTGTTTCAGGCATTTAATGAATTTAATTACAGCAGTGTAATTGATGTTATAATTGACAGGGTTAAGGGTGTGCGGATCTGAGAAAAGTTAACGGAATACTCAGTTTTGGGCAAAATACCTTCTTTCCAACTTACCCAGACTGAGACAAAATGTTCGATGCCATTTTCACCTCTATACGTCCATTGGTTCTGTTCCTATGAGTAGCATTTTGTGTTAGCTTAGCATAAAGACTTGAAGTCTACAAGAGTCATTAGCCTAGCTCCATCAAAGTGAAAAAATAAAACTTACAGCAACTCCAAAGCTGTCTTATTTACACAATGTATCGTGCATTTGAACCCTAAAAAAGTGGTAATATATATGTAGTGGGAATGGGAGACAAACTGCAAAGTAAGAACCCATATTAATATTAGAATATGCAATTTATATTACCATCAATATTCATTTTACTACTATTACAGGTTCATTATTAGATAATGTAAAGGTTAAACTGAATATGATTTAAAGGTAAAATAGGTTGGTTCTGCTTCTGTGGTTGATGGATGAGTGCGTGATTGGTTCATTTATCACTCATTATATTTCATCTTGTGTTTTCAGGCAGATCAGAGGTTTGTGTGGAATGGGAATCTCCTGAGAGAATTGGCTGCACAGCCAGAGGTAACAGTTATTATTTAACTGTTGTCTGCCTGAGGTTCATTTTTATTTTCCTAATTTTCTTAATTGATAATACTGGAAAACTAAAAGTGTCTGCATGTTTTTTTTAACTTATGACATTAACTGTATCATCCTTGTGTTTCCCCACAGCTCCACAAGTTTGCGCTCCCTGTTGTCCATGGATGTATCCTTTTCACTCAATATCTATACACATTTTGAACTCATAAATCATAAACGAAAGAAAACACTTTCCTAATAGTGCAATAACATTGTACTGCATACTTAAAAAATACACTGTTCCCTTGAGCAGTCAAGGATAGCCTAACAGAAGGAAAGCCTCCTGTCTTTGACAAAGCTCCCCACAAAACACTGTCCTTGACCCATGTGCTCAAGTCATTGTCATGAAGCCATGCCGCATCAATGGGAAGATCTTTGAATGGATCCTCATATCCAGGAGAAGCTGTTTCCGGGCTGGAGTCAGATACTATGTCAGAGGTAAAAAAAAAAAAATCACTGAAGCTCAGCAACTCAATAGAGATCAGCTGCCTCTTTACATGCATGTCAGTGTAAGTTAGCATGTGAACAGTGTCTTGTTTAGTTGCACCACACAGACTGAAGGTGCATCCTGAACAGTAGAGCATGAAGTGAACAGTTACCAGCCCAAAGTCTCAGACAGACATTTTTAAAGCTGCACTGATTTCTGACCACTAGATGGTGTACAGAGAGTGTTTGTAAATGCGCAATGCCACTACTCCTTCCCCTCTACACCAGCATATTGCTTGTAGAAACCTAAAGTAAAGAAAAGCGTTTTTCTTGAAAATGGACACATTTTACTCTAGCAAAGCTCATGTTGGATTACCTACTCGGATTACTTGATCTCTTAGCTTCAATTCGAAAAATATGGTGAAAGTGTAGACTCTCAGCTACAAAGTAAGCTTTGAATGAACTCTTTCTGTTGCTGCATTGCTGACTTATGATGCTCTTATGCGACTGATCTGAAATTTGGATAGTTTATGTGCAGAATGTGCAGTTTCAGAGAAGCTTTGAATGAAGCTGATAGCAGTGAGAGGGTGAAGTGGAGGGCAGAGGAGGAGCTTATCGTTGGGCCGATACAGAAATTTAGAAAGCTCAAACCAGGCAATAGCAACAGGTTGGCTGTAAATTGTATGGTGGAAAGAGACCGACAGTAACAATTCTCACATTACAAGGGCTCCTTTTACAGCGAAAAAAAAACATGCACGGACTATTGCTTAATGTGGCTTTAAATTACACTCAGGTAGCTCCCCTAGATTCATCTTATGTTGTGAAATTAGACAAGGCTGTCCTGCCTCTCCTTGTTTATGTTTGTTAGATACTCTGTGTCCATCGAGTAAGGGTTTACATGACCCAGTAATCGGGTTTCTCCAGCAGAAATCCAGCTGCCTTAACCAGACATCATCACAGTGCATTTATTCTAAAAGGTAAAAGTGTTCGGCTACAGGACATGAAGTTGTGTTGACATTGATGCATAAACAGTGTGTGTGTTAACAGGTTTTGTGGACAGGGTATTTTTGGACACTAAGGCTATCAAAAGTCTGCCATGCAGGTGCAAAACAAATTACTCTTACAAGCACAAGATTTTTCACTGCGCTCCCTTGAGAGCATTACATGCACGGGGGTGCTTTCTGCCCACTTGAGTCAGTAGATTGGTTGCATAGAGAAAACTCACATACCTGGGGATGAATCTTGCTCAAGGAGAAGTACTCCTGCTGGTCACCAGTATTGTTTGTCAGTGTTCTGACACCATAGGATTACTGTAGGAAGTGGTAATTTCATGGCTAACAGTCTTTATTTTCTAACTTGCTGTCTGTTCCATAGGCATTGATTCAGAAGGCCACGCTGCTAACTTTGTGGAGACAGAGCAGATTGTTCTGTATGAAGGAACAAAGGCTTCATTCGTACAGGCAAGTATGACAGCTGTACCATTTTGACAGGAACATTTTCTTTTCTTCAGTTGTGGTACGTATGCACACAGTTTTGATTTTCTAATCAAGCTTTTTTCCCTGACAGACACGAGGCTCCATGCCCTTTTTCTGGTCTCAGAGGCCCAACCTCAAATACAAACCTAAACCGATAATCAGCCAAACTACCAGTCATGTAAGAGCAGTCTTATTTGTTGCTGTGTACTTGTAGTAATGGTGATTAGTGTGAATAGTGTGAAAATGTGACACTTAACAGGTTTTTGAAACTTCTGTATAGATGGATGGTTTCCAGAGGCATTTTGACTCTCAGGTCCTCATCTATGGGAAGCAGACTATTCTGAACTTGGTAACCCTGCTTTTTTTAGTCTTTGCTTCCATTTGCTTAAAAAACAATTATAAAAATACACTAATTTGGACAATGTGTTTTATCCATCCAGGTAAATCAGAAGGGCTCAGAGAAGCCACTTGAGCAGGCCTTTGCCAAGATGGCGTCAGGCATGGATAATGGTATGATCAAGTAAGTGTCACCCACCAGCCTTCTCCCATTTTTATGTACACTGTTTATACAGCTGTAATGGGGCCAATGTACTGATTTTGTAATTGGCATTTTAATTTCCCAATCAACTTTGCCTTAGAACGATAATGGCCTCAGCTCAGTCTTACCAGTGGTACACAATATAAAGTGCAGTACAGAATTAGGTACAGACTGCTAATATGTTTGCCAGTAATCTTGTTTGTTTTGCAGCAATTATGCTAATGTATCAAAATGAATGTGGTAATGATTTATTGATGGTAAATTGCTATATGTTAAAAATAAAAGAAGTGGCTGCACCCTCGTAGCTCCAATGCAGTGTTTATTGGAATCACAACAGGGTTCATCAGGGTTAATTCACATAGGTGTTTTCTAGGCTACATATACTAAGAGTCAGGTGTTGACAATCAGCGATCACTGACTGAGGCACATATTAATATATGTACCACCTTGAATAGGCTGACCACCAAAAACCAACCACTCACCCTCCTTGCTTCTGATATTTGTCCATCAAGCAAATATTTTCTTCCAGCATTGCTTGCGACAATAATGTAGGTTTTTATTTTGATCTGCAACGTAATGTGAGTTTAATCAAAGTACAAGAAATCCTGCTCAGCTTCTTGCTTTGTAGAGGAATTGCAAGTTATTTTTCAGATTTCATGGAAGTGCTAATTATGCTATGGAAAGTTTGGACCCATTCGTAATTGTTGGTCTGGCATGTGGTCCTCAGGTCCCAGAGTATTGTTGGTTTTCTGTTTTAGGTAATTGCATCCGAAGTGTAAAATAGTCCCTGATGAAATGGTTAAGAAGACCAGGATTTTCTTGGTTTAAACAGACTTATAATCTGACTTCAGGACTTTGACACCTTTACCCTTTCTATAATGTCCCAAGTTATGTAGCCTTCGACTTTCACAAAGAGTGCAGCCGGATGAGATGGGATCGTCTCCAGATCTTGGTTGATGCTGTAGCTGAAGTGCAAGATGATTACAGGTAACACAGTTCAGCAGCTGATGTTTATACTGCCTGTCCTATGTTACAATCGAGTTACTATCTAGTCTGCAATCTAACTTTTATCTGTCTGTCTGTAGCTACTTCATGGTGAACGCAGAAGGGATTATATTAGCCCAGCAGAAAGGTGTCTTCCGAAGTAACTGTATGGACTGCCTTGATAGGACAAATGTTATCCAGAGCCTACTGGCCCGACGCTCTCTACAATCCCAGCTTCAGGTAAATAGACTGAGAGGAGCTAAACAGCATGTCAGGAATTTCTGATATATTTTGGAATTTAAAAGGTGTATTTCAGGCAGGAGAAGTCAGGGAAATTTATAAACATTTTAGGGAAATCAGGGTATTTTACAAACAGGTGACTCTACAGCAATATAGCAGAATAACAACAATAATAATAACACATTTGTTCTACATTTTCATTGTATTAGAGAGTGGTTTTCTGCCCAACCATTTGTTTTGTAAAGTAGAGCTTTGTTACAGAAAGTGATTAAAAGCCAAGGACCACAGTGGGAACTTTGAATCTTATTCACTTGCTCATGTGTTTTCTGAATGTATATCCACAGAGGATGGGGGTTCTGAATGTGGGCCAGCGGATTGAAGAACAGGCAGATTTTGAGAAAATCTACAAGAACGGTAATAATGCTTAAAATGACTGGGGTGATTAGTAGCTAAACCAATGTAAAATCAAAAGTAGCATCTAACTCAGCTGCACACTCTTCTGTTCTGTGTGTGCTCTTTAACTAGCATGGGCTGACAATGCTAATGCATGCGCTGTACAGTATGCAGGAACCGGAGCCTTGAAAACCGACTTCACAAGGTACAGTAATGCAGTACACCACACACACAAAGACAAATCAGTTACATAGTGTGTGTTGCTGTCTAGCAGTCTACTGGATGATGGATTGTCTGTCTTCTGTTTAATAGTAGTTGATTTTGATTAATTTTCCCTCGATCAGGACGGGGAAGAGGACCCAGTGGGGATTGATAATGGATGGCTGGAACTCCATGATCCGCTACTACAAAAACAACTTCTCCGATGGCTTCAGACAAGTATGATGTTTTCACCAATGCAGGAGGCACTAGGTGTCATTCAACAAGCTAAACACACATTTCTTGTGAATTCTCCAAGAAAATAATTTATACCGGCAGTGTGGCATCTATCAGTGTTTTGGGATATTGAAAGAAATTAAACATAACAGTTTTCTTAAGGCACAAGTTTTCGATATTAAAAATGTTTTTACAAGATTGACAATTTTAGTACATAACAGTGTAGATCATTATGATTTTGTTGAATACAGATTTTGCAAGAAGAGTAAAGGTTCAAGCTTTCTAGTCGCTCAAATGGATTGGTATGGATGGACCAGATCAGAACAGATTGATGACGTCACCCATCCCAGATAATCAAAAGAGCAATAGCTCAGTTGCACAAAACGTTGTGAACTGGATTTGTCTGGCTTCAGTAGTGGTTAAAACACTTGCCTACTGTACCTGAGGTTCGAGGTCTGATTCCGACCTGAGTCGGCCATGAATTACTGTAGTGTTGTCAAATAAAGGCATCATACTGAAAACAATGTTTCACCAAAAAATAAAGCAAATTTAGTATGCTCCTAATCTGACATTTTTATCTGTTATATGTTTTCGCCCCATTTAGTTTGTGTGTTTGTTTGTGAGCAGGATATCTCTTAAAGTTATTAAGAGTTTTGCATGATGCAAAGGTCAGTCACGGGGCAAGGAGGAGCTGATTAACTCTTCAAACCAATTGGCCAAAGGCGACGTGGCCTCATAAAAAAGCCATGTAACTTCAGAACAAATTCACAAAACATCATGAAACTTCGTGGAAATAATGAACTTTTTACAGCAGTTGGCCAAAGTGGGACGCAGCAGTGGGTGTGATTAACTTTCGGTGAATATCCAACATGTGGAACTGGCGTATCTTGACAC
Source organism: Neoniphon sammara (assembly GCA_900302535.1). Taxonomy (NCBI): domain Eukaryota; kingdom Metazoa; phylum Chordata; class Actinopteri; order Holocentriformes; family Holocentridae; genus Neoniphon; species Neoniphon sammara. The sequence continues at coordinate 6,950 of OMKZ01050973.1, read as the reverse complement.
TTGCATAGTGTTGGCAGAGGTATGCGCTCTACTTACTGAGCGCTTTCCAGTTAGCGCATGTGGCCTACTAGTAGTTGGTATTTATCAAGGCTGCAGCAATGCAAATCTAACTCTGACTGCTTAATTTTAACCGTTACGTTTTCAAGGTTAGGAATATGCTTGAATTCAAACATACTCCTTGCTTGATTTTCAACATAATCTGGTGTTTCATCACTCATGTACAAAATCTTTAAATATTTGAAACAATTCCATACTCTAGAAATTATCAAGCATTAAATAATCCTGATCAAAACTACAATCAAACTTAATATGAACAGCTGGTTAAAAATAAATAAATAAATAAATACAGTGACAGTAGGCCTATACATTGATTGTTGTGGGTATAAACAAATTCTGTGAAATTTATTTTACACAATTGCATTTAAAGTAACAATGTAGATGATAAAGGCTTTGAGAGTCAGGAAATTTTGGTTTAGGCACCTTGAAAGTGCTTGAAAAGGGCTGGAATTTTCCTGTTGGGACGCTGTACGAACCCTGTCTGTCTGCAGAGTTGGTCATTTATTTACATGTAAGATTTTAGTTTGACTGGTTGATAAATGAGACCCAGTAGGAAGATAGACATTATTTGGTTTATATATACTGTCCAGACGGGTCTTGATTTTTTATTTATTTGTTTATTTATTTGTTTATTTTAGGATTCCATTGACCTGTTTCTGGGTAACTTTGCTGTTGATGAATCAGATGGGCCTACTCCTCTTCTTGTGCAGAGGGACTGGAAGTTCCTCACGGTCAGTTCTCAGTATTTTGTTCTGTCAGCAGCACCAGCACTTCACACTCTAAATCTACCAAGACTAATTATTTGAATCCTCTTCCCTTTGCAGCTGCCCATCATTATGGTGGTGGCATTTTCCATGTCCATCATCTGTCTTCTCATGGCTGGTAAGTGCTCATCTTCTCTACTGGTGAATCTCCACGTTGTCTTTGTTAGAGACGGTTTTCATTCTAACTGGAGCTGCATGATTATTGCAAAATTGATAATCCTGATTATTTTAGTAAATGTCGTGATTATGATTATTAATAATTATTTGTTTTAGGAAACAAAAGTTGTGTTTTTTTTATCTTTAACTTTTTTTTTTTATTACTTTTTCACTCTATATCTGTAGCAGCAAGTAGCAGCATCTACTTGGTCTTGTTTGAACTCTTAGTATCTTACTCTTACTGTGCTCCTCAAGTGTTTATTTTTTATTTTAAAACTCTGCATAAAATCTATACTTGATTGTCATCATCAGGTGTAAAACCAAAGTATCTCAAAATGGCAGATAATGAAGTTGACAGACACACCGGCAAATTGAAACTAATGACATTTTGTTGTTTTCTAATATAAAAAGATCACACTGACACTCACTCTTCATAGAAATGAGTTGATTAAAATGAATAAATATGCAACCAGTTAGGCCTATATCAACATGATCTCATGATTTTCCCTTAAATATATTTGCCTATTAATTTCTGCAGCAAAACAGAAGGCTAGGTCAAGTGACATGTATTTAATACAGCGCCATATGTTAACTTTGAGTTTGAAAGGGCTTTACACAAGGCAAAGACTGCTGCACAGGTGAGAGGGAAAAAAATCGATCTCACCCAGTTTGTTTGAGAGAACTACATCATTAACAGACCATTAATATTATCTACCTATTTATTTCTTAGGGATATGGGAGTGTTTATGTGCATATTTGGTCCACCTATTACTTAGTAAAAGAATTAACTCTTTATCTAAATTGCCATTTAATTGCTAGCCATGCGGGCGGTTTGGTTTTTAAGAATGCGGTGTTGAGTGGTGGGGAACTGATTTGTGGTGCTGTAAGGACATTCAGTGTCTGACAGATTACTCTGCTTATGGTGGTCTGTAATTGGCCCAAATCAGTACTATTACAATGTTGCAGTGACATTGGAAGAGAATCCTGCTACTGATGTATCAGTAAAAATGCACAAGCATATAGAGCGTTTTTGATCAATAGCATTCATTTGAAACACAGTGTCAAAGATGATACATTTGTGGTCTGTAATTTAAAAAAAAAAAGTCCCCAAAGTAGAATGAATTGATATTAAGCAACCAAGGTATAGCTATGATTGGGAGTGGGCCCAGATACAAGTTGAACTAAACTAAAAGACTAAGTGATACTTAAAAACTCACATTCGAAACATCATCCACATGGAGATTATAATCACATGCAATTAAAATTTTTGCATAGTAAAGGAAGACAAATTAGAGGACTGCTATAAAACAATCAGCAGGTTTAGGGGGGTGAGAAATAACAGTACATAAGACTGATTCGTCTCATGGAACTTCAAAGGGTTAGTTGGGGTTTGTTGAAGTGGGGTTGTGTGAGGTACTTATTCATAGTCAGTGTCTTACTTGCAGTAGAAGCTGGTCAGTGCGCCCCCAGTTTGGAGAAGCAGGCAGGATTACCGGCACAGAAGCTAAGCAGTGTACTGCTGTGGATGGGGGCAGCAACAAAACGTATTTTAGACACCTAAAAAAAGGCCCACCTAAAAAAAAAAAAAAAAAAAAAATCAATATCTCTTTAAGTGTACGCTATTTTTAGAATATTTTCACTGCTACACATTGCCGTCAGACAGCCTTTTCCTTTGGCACTACATTTTCTCAGCTGTAGAACTTCCGTATTCCTACATGACTTGTGTCTGGCACAGTATTACAGTTGAGAAAATGTTAACCGGCATCTACTGTAATACACTGACTATGGATAAGTGCCTCATACAACCCCACTTCAGAAAACCCAAACTAACCCTTTCGAAGCCAGTGCTTTGAATCTTTAGAAACCCCTAAGAAGAAAAGAGAAAAATTAAAACTGTTTTTAAAAACGACCATGTCCTCCTCCCCAGCCTTATATAACTGCACAGTTGTCCTTCTGCTTACATTGCTGTTACCAGTAAGGTAACAACTGCTGACGGTCATATCTCATGGCTAATGGTTGTCCCTCCCTCAGGTGACACATGGACCGAGACACTGGCGTACGTGACGTTCTGGGCAGCTGCTGGTATGATTACAGCCGCTGTCATCCTGTTTAATGGCCAAGACTTTGTAGACTCCCCTAAGCTGGTTCAGAAGGACAAGATGGACTGAGTGTGATATGTGCATATGTGTATGTGAGAAGCAGCCGGGCACAGCAGGCTCATATACCTCGTCATGTTCATCCTCCTCTTCCTCCTGCCGTTTGCTTCAGGCCTCGACTCTGTACTGTTCTGCTTTCTCCATACTGTCCTCCACTTGGAAACTGTTAGAATTTCTCATCTAAAACAGATTCTCTTCATCATCTAAGTAATACTGAACCTCCTTCTGCTTCAACTGTACTGGGCACACTTCTCTTTCGCACAATTTACATTTGATTTCTCACATTCCACAGCTCCTAGGGTTGGTTTTATCGGTGTTGGTTTGTCAGTTATGCACAGGGTCTGTGATAGCACTTATGCAACTGTCTCAGCATTCAAAATGTTATAATTTACATCGAGCAGACATGCATCTTCTACTTTACTGCTCATTTCTTTGAGTATGTGTTTACTGTTGTGATCATTTAAAATCAGAAACATACATTAAGGAGTGATTTTCAACAGTTGTGTTACACGTCTTAGTAATTTTGTTTCATGTCATTTCATCCATTCTACTAATGGTATATGACCCTAAATAAAAGTCTCAATATGAAAGCACACAAGGACAGAGGTGCTGGTTATGATGAGAACTTGAATATAGATGAGTAACCGCACACTCCACTCCACAAAATAATTTATTACAACTAGCGTTTTAACCAAGATACCTTGACAAAGGCCTGCTTGGTTGAAACGTCGGTTATAATAAATTCGGTGGCGCTGAGTGTGTGGTTATCTTACTCATCTTTACATGAACCAAAATAGTCATATTGACAAGGTGGCACTTGGAGTTGCACATATTGAAATTAATTTGTTTCCCTAAATGATTAGGATAGCAGTCTATACCCTATGTACATGGTGAGTTTTCATCTTGAATGTAACAAGTGTCACAATCAAATATAAATATTAGCCTAATCTACATATAACTGGATAGGGCAGGGGCAAAGAATATATCTTCCTGTTAACCTAATTGTGGAAATTGTCATCATTCTATTTTATTATGAGCTTACTATTTTTCTTTTTTTTTTGCAACCACGAAATTAGTTGCATGCATACAGTCTTGCAATATTAGAAGGCAGTGAGAAGCCTATTCATTTAGATTGATCAAGTGTTGAGACCAGTTGATATCTATAGTAGCAGTTACTCTACTATATATCTGTCCATTTATATTTGTTCAGTTTCCCATTCAGTCACAGAGGCTTGGATTGCTTCGTTCCAGTCTAGGGGAGGAAAAATCCAAATCCACTCTTAGATCACTGCCTTATAAACTGCCCTCAATGGAGAGGGCATGGACATTTGAGTCTTTCATACTGTCATCATAGATATGTTTAGGGTTTAAAATTGTTGCCGAGGTTAATTTGAGATTTACTGTTTTAAAGGAATTTCGTCACTATGCCTTTTTGTTTCTCTGTGTTGGATCTCATGTTCCGTAGCATTCAGGTTTTCAATGCTGTGTTTTAGATCAGTAGTGTTATCAATAGTGTTATCCGAGTCATACCAACAAGTAATACAGGTCAGTGGCTGAGTGACTGAATTAAGTATTGTGTTAATTTAGGAAAACATGCTCATCTAATTGTACTTAGATAATGCTCACTTTTCAGAGATGTGATGGAATCTTTGAGGAACAACTCTCAACTATCAAGCAGCCATTATTAACTTTGATTGATGATGATTAACTTATACAATGTGTACTTAGGTGAAATCTGTATCATAAAAAAAATCCTTGTTATGCCTGTGCATTTTAAGAGATTTCCATTTACAAATTTAATAATGGTTTTATCTGGAAAACACCGGATAAGTGCAACAAGTCAGCAGCTCCTTATTATATTTATTTATGAACATTGTACCTGCTGTCATTGTATCACGAGGGTTGAGGAAGGAAGCAGAGAGACCCTTAGGATGTAAGATGATGGAGCAATGGGTCAAATACATCCGTTCCATATTATGAGGTTGCACGTTTAACAGCACAAGGGCAGTGCTGTAATTCACAAATGTTCATAACATAGCCTGAAGGTTGAATTATATACTTTATTTGTATTTGAATCATTAAAGGAATACTCCAATGTTTTGGGCAAAATACCCTTTTTCCGACTTGCCTAAAGTGAGACAAGATGTTCAATAGCGTTTTCACCTCTGTATGTCCACTGGTTTGGTTCCTATGGGTAGCATTTTGTGTTAGCTTAGCAGAAAGACTTGAAGTCTATAGGAGTCATTAGCCTAGCTCTGTCAAAGTGAAAAAATGAACCTTACAGCAACTCCAAAGCTGTCTTATTTACACAATGTATCGCGTAATTGAAATACACGCCTTTAAATTTGTTTTAAATGAGTCATTTTAGGAGAAGTTAGATGGTAGGAACTATAACACCTGAGGTTTATAGTGCCCACCAATATGTTTATAGTTCTTACAATCTATAGCCATCCATCTAACTTCTCCTAAAATAACTTCCCTTCCCTCAATAGCATTTTTTCTCTTTGACAGAGCTAGGCTAATGACTCCTGTAGACTTCAAGTCTTTCTGCTAAGCTAACAAAATGCTATCCATAGGAGCCGAACCAGTGGATGCATAGAGGTGAAAATGGTATCAAGCATCTTGTCTCACTCCGGGTAATTCAGAAAAAGGGTATTTCTCCCAAAACGTAGTAGCATTCCTTTGAATCTATATTATGGTTTTTGCGTTTGTTTTGGTTGTCAACATGAGCCAAAAATTGAGCCAATGACATGTTACCATGACATAAAAATCTGACAGAATAAGTTGTATTTTAAGCATGAGCTTGTAACATGATGTGCAAACTGTAAAACTTGACTACATTTAACAATACACTAAACAGATCAGAAACACAAAGTCTACTGGAGGATAATATCAAAATGACAACAGATGATTCATAAAAGTAAAGTTAATTATAGCTCATATTGTGAATGTATGCTGTTTGCACAATTGCAAATACTGTAGCTAGTGATGATTACACACATTACTTGCACTGTGCTTTTCAACAATATGGATTGTAGTACACGTTTGTTCATTTATGTTACAAGTTTGCGAATCATAATACAGCCTCACACATCTTACATCTTTTTGAGGCATTTTTATGCCTGTATGTTACTAAGTAGAAAAATAAATTAGGAAACACTGTGATTTCATAACGATAAAATTACACCTCAGTCTAACCCTAAGTCTTACTGGAGGTATTGGAGAGTAGTACCATGCAGATATTCTGTTGGCTGTGGAACATGTAAGTGAACTTCTGTTTCTCTTCAACAGTCCTGAGCGCTCTCCTTCCAGGAAAAAAAGACGACAAGGAGTACGTGAATGCGGCAGCCAGTGTTTCCCATTAATAGCCTAGACCAGGGGCTCTCAACCTTTTTGGGCATGGGGCCCAATTTTGCGATTACAAAGTAGCCCGGGGCCCATTTAAATATTAACACTTTAAGTGTTAGTTTAGTTAAGTTTTAAGTTTTTCGCGGCCCAGTAGTTGGCGCCCGTGGCCCATCCTTGGGCCGCGGCCCTATGGTTGAGAATCACTGGCCTAGACTATATATGGCGGCCCGAAACAGTCTAATTTGTCCCACCACAGTTTCAAAATGAACCGAAATATTTTTTACACTTCTCATAACATAAAAGATCTCTTATGTTGTGTTGTGCGCCGTTGCTTCAGCAAAGCATCTCTCACTCCCAGTCCTGCATATCATACTTTCAACTACAGGTTGAATTTATGACTTACAGTGGGAGGTCGGGGCTAGCGAGGAGTACGTGAATGCACCAGCAGTAAGGAGGGAGGAAGGAGTTC
>OMKZ01050972.1:0-19893 GCA_900302535.1 Neoniphon sammara | reverse complement strand
TCTGAAAAAAAAAAAAAAGTTCCACCTACTATGTTGTCAAAAATACCATTGGGTCTAATAGAAATATGAAGAAGTTTTTATTTATTTATTTATTTATAGAGAGGCTGAGCAAATACGTGGTCCTGAAATAAACTTTTATGTAATAGGAATCCAGATAATTTGGCTGCATATCCCTTCATGTATGAAGTAACTGTGAATTAACATTCCTTAACTGATGATCTATTAAGTGCAAAATAATCACACAAAGTCATAGTGACTAGATCATTTGTTAATGGTGAGCAACAGGAATTCATAATAAGTCCTGCATTAATTCATGCATTAAATCATCATGAGTCATGCATTAGTTCAGCATTACTAAAGCATATGATTTCGACCATTATTGTAAAATCTGGGCAAAATTTTCAATCAGTTCAGCCTTTCAAGTTAACTGAAGGTCAAAGGTCATGTGACCAATAGAAAGGTCATATATGATGTTCCACAAAGTTTGGTCAAAGTCAGATGAACATGAAAGAAGTTTGCAAATATATTTTCTAAAAATTCTTCACTCCTATACAGATAAGGGGTAAATTTATAGAGTTCTTTCACGTTTTTGCTGCTTGCAAAAATGTGAGTTTGAATCTACTTTTGGCTAACAGCAGAGAGTTAAGAAATATCACCAACAGGAAAGCCTTAATTTTAATTTGCAAACGCCATAATGCTGATCTTATCTTGCTACAAGAGACTCACTTGTGTAAAGAGGACACAAATTTTTGGTGAACACATGGGGAAGAGACATTTGGATGGCTCATGGTATGTAACAATCTGCAGGAGTTACTACTGCATTTCGTCCCACCAACTTAAAAGTAATGTGTTGAGCTCATATATGGACACTAGAGGGCACTGGTTAACCATGGTATTTGAAACGGACAATCAGCAAATCATTCTTTGCAATTTTTATGGTTATTGTTCCAACACATCAAATATAGAATTTTTAGATGGGACTGAATTTAGTCTTAAAGAAATATGGCTAAATATCCAGATTGAAATTTAATATTTGGATGTGATTTTAACATGGTTTTATGTGAAGAATTAGAGAAATACCCATCAAGACCAAATCAGTGTTCTAATAAACTTGTCCACATCAGATAATTAAGATCTCTTTGACATTTGGAGAATACAAAATCCATTGCAAATAAAGTATACATAAGGTAATAAAGACTTATCTTCAGAGTCAAGGTTAGATATGTAGTAAATATAAGTTAGCACCTTTTACCAAGGAATGTAAAATATTACCCTCTGTGATGACTGATCATAGAACCATAGAATTAAAACTTAAGTTTTCCAGTGATCAATCAAAAGGTTTACCTGGTAGTTACTGGAAACTGAACAACTCACTATTTAGCCTGGATAATTTTAAGCAATTTATTGAAAAACTTATTTCAAGCCACGGGAATCATGCTCTGATAACTGGGAAATTTGGACAAACATGGGAGCTCTTCAAATACAAAATTCACGCTGCATGTTTTACATATGGAAAAAAAGCATAAAGAACATGGTCACCAGGTACTTTAAAGAGCTGTACAGTAGTTTCTCCACCCAGGACTCCACAGTGGGCTGGCAACAACTAGACTATGGCATCGCAATGGGATGCTCCATCTCTCCCATACTGTTCATGGCAGTGTCAGAGATCTTCCTGATTGGAGCAAAGCAGGTGGTTGGGGATCCGACTGCCATCTAGACAGAAGCTGCCAACGCTGTGGGCTACGTAGATGACATTACCAGTCTGCTATGGACAGCGCCATGGACAATGCGGCTGCTACGGCCGCTAGACAAGCTGACAGCCCAGTGCCCTGATAGTGACCAGGCCGTGAGGGCTGCAGGTGTCCAGGTCCACATGGGCAGGAGTGGAAGGCACAGGAGCAGGTGGACAAGGCTGTGGGCATCGCAAGGGTGTGGGTGCTGTGCAGACAGGGCAAACAGGCCTGGGGAGGGGGGAACCACCACTGCTCTGGTCAAGAGGCAGTAAGGAAAGGAAAGATCTGGTATCGCTGAAGTAACTATGATGGAGGAAGAGAGGTACATTATCAAGGCTGTGTTGCAAGGCCAGCAGGGAAGATGGACAGAGTGAGAGTTTTAGCCACAAGAATGAACCTGGTCTGAAGTGTGGAGGATCCCCCAAGCCAGGCTCAGCTTCCTAATAAGGGCAACATATGACAGCTTATCCTGCCTAGAAACCAACTACAGTGGTATGGCACAGACTTAAAGGTACAGTGTGTAGGATTTAAATTAAGTTGAAGACAGAAATGGGATATACTATTCATAAATGCTTATTAGTGTGTAAAAACCAGAAATGAAGGATCATAGTAGTCAGTAGTCATAAAGTTACAATAAGTTGTTTTATCTATAAAAGGCATGGGTCCTCCTTTTATGTTGGCTGCCATCATGCGCCGCCATTTTTCTACAGTGCCTCAGATGGACAAACCAACCCATCATTTGAGATAATATTATAATAATACTCTTGTAGGTTGCTGGCAGAAGTGGTTGTGGCAATGTGCGAGATAGAGCTAAAGTAGCGAGAACAAACATTTTTCAAAGTTTTTCAATCACTGCAGCGCCAAGAGGTTCTTCATGCAGTCATAACTGTGTACAATTTTTTTAAGCTGATAGGCCCAGTAGTTTGTGAGATTAGCTGTGGACAAACGCATAATCTCCTAGCAACGCTAATTATTTGACTTTGTGAGTTACCATAACCTCAGCTGGACACGTTTGGAAAGGGGAGGGGTGTGGGGTCTGCTGTTTTGTTGCATTCTGCCTTGTAACCATTAGATGCCACCAAATCCTATGCACTGGTCCTTTAAGACTTAAGAAAAGACTTAAGACCAAGTTCTTTAGTGAACACCTTCTTACCCGACGGACTATGTAATCTGAACAAAAACTTAATTAAACAAAATAATAAATAAATAAAATCCCTATTCATCTATGCACTCTAGGCATTGACTTGAAGCACTGCCTCACAGCACCCATGTCCTGCTGGACCAGAGCTGTTGTGTTGCTGTGTTGTATTAAAATCTCATGTGTATGTCACTTTGGATAAAAGTGTCTGCTAAATGCCAACTGTAACTGTAAGTGTAACAGAAGAGGCCTGTCAGCTCTGTGGAACCAGCAACACAGATCTCCAATACATCTGTTCAGGGTGCAAAGTCACCTTAGCCCAGGGACACTACAGGTGGCAACAAAGTGTTGAGGAAACTGGCTGACATGCTGGAAACCAAAAGGCTGCATGCAAGGAAGAAGGGCCTGCCAGCAGCCTCCTGGCAGATACTCATCAGGTAGTGGGATGACCAGAAGTGGTGCTGTGGTGCAGGGTAGCCAAAACTGTTCTCCTTACTGAACTGACCAGGAAGGGGTCGATAAACCCCACGAGAGGAAGGGAGCAAAGTACTCTGACCTAGCGGCAAAGCGCAGAGAGGCTGGCTGGAGCACCAAAGTCAATCCAGTGGAACTTGGAGTGAGGGGCGTTGTCAGCACCCCAACTGTGTGGTTCCTGAGGGAGCTGGGCATTTGGAGCAGCAAACTGTGGAAAGCAATAAGAGAGTTGTCATCGCTCCGCTACCAGGAGATGTACTGGGAAGAGGCGAAACATTGAGGAATGGAGGTACCTGGTTCTAATACCCACCTGTACTTATTACCATTTTAACTCCAGTCTGCCATTTTTGTTGTTTATAACTGGAGTTCACTGAATGGTTTATCATTTACTGCGTTTACAAGCACGTTAGTAATCGGGGTATTCACCACGTTCAGGCAGTAATCCGATTCCTCAATTGTCACATAAACAAGGAAGGCGGTATCCATAACTGATTAAGAGAATTCAGGTTCAGGCAGCTGGACTTATGCTGGAGAAACCTGATTATTGGGCCACGTAAACCTTTACTTACATTTCTGATCAGCCTTTTTATGCATGCACATGTGCAGGTAAAGAAAGCAAATAAGGCAACAGACCCCATAAAGTCAATAACACACACTGTACAACACTCAGGAGAGTTAAAATGTTTTGTTCTACATGCTTATTGAAGAATGTTTAACAATTTTATGTCAATGTTATCTCCGATGAAAACATAAGGTAATGAAAAACACATCTGCGCAACTTGCTTCAACACTCCAGAGCAGTGAAGCTCAGGGAAATCCTCACAAGAGGCCGGTAACCATGTGGGGAACGTTGGGGTCGAGGGACAAATTATTACTGGGGAGCGGATGTATACTGAGGTTTTTGAATAATCATTGTATGATAATACGTTAACGCATTACCCAATTTTCTGCCATAAACCGGTTACGCACAATAATCTAGTTTCTTGCATGTAAATGTACTGACTGGTATACTGCATTTTTGACACTGTAATACCTAAATGAAGTTCTTTATTTTTGATGGCCATGAGCATTCCTCAAAAGAAAAGCAAAGATTGAATACAATATTACACAACATAAACATGATGTCCTCCACATGCACCCCAAGGATGAACAGACTGAGGCTGAACCACAGACCATACCACAACTTTCACAATGGCAAACTAACAACAAAGTAGCTGTTCAAATGTTTTGTTATAAGAAAAAAAACTTGACTTCCTGACTTCTTTTTACAGCCCAACTGTGGAATTTATTTGGCCATATGGTAGGCATATTCACATATATTCTTTACAAGTTAAACTTGTACATGGAATCACTCTTTTTTCACCTTCCACAAGCCACTGTAGAAAATACAGGATTGATTTACTTAACTGTGTACTTCACATAAGCTGTCCCTTATTGCCAAGCCTCATGTAAAAAGGTCCATCAATTTGACAGTGAAAAATGCCTGTTACTAATAAAACAAAATCAGTTCAAATATTAACAAAGCCAGAAGTGGGACAAAAGTGTTTGACCAGGGTTGCCCATGCTGCAGTTATGGTTTGAGAATTCTTTGATATCAGAGAGCATCAAGCTGAATTGTGAACACAGTGAATCTTCCTAATGTCAGGTTGTACATCGTCATATTGTGTTCAAATATAAAACCCACAAATATCCCCATCCCACACAATGTCTTACATCTATCAAATCTGAGGTCATGTGAGGAAGCCTAAAATGTGTTGCCTGCAACTAATGTGTATTCAATGTTAAGGGCATGGATAAGATTTGTTTTGACACCCTAAGAGGAAGCTAACTTCTTGAAGGCAACTCTGAGTCCTTCTCACCATGAACCACAATAAGCAGACCTTATTGTGCATTCTTAGGGTTCATTATCAGCTGACTGAGAGCCTATCACTGGAAGTTCAAGCTTCTCACACTGTGTCAGCTTCAGGGAGAGGTGCTGAGCGATCTCATTGGGATCAGTGTACTGAGCAGCAGGAACATTCTGAGGGGAAAAGATAAGAAAAGAGAATGCAAAGAGTTGAAAGCATTAACATGATACAATTCAAAGCATCTCATTATTACTGGTCGTACATTCTTTGAAACCGCAAAGCAAATGCTATGCAAAAAGGGCTACTAATGCTCAGTTAGGGTTAATATATAAATTAACCAAACACAAATAAACAAATAAATGGCAGCTCAAAAATTCTTCATTTCAAAACCCCTGGGTCCCCCAGTTTCTTCCAGACTCGATGGGCTACAGCATGTTTTTTTTTTTTCCATCAACTCCAGCAGCCAGGTCCTGATCATAACCACACACCAGTCATTTTAGGAGAAGTTAGATGGTTGGAACTATTACCGCTGAACACAGACGGAAGGATACATGTGTTCAGTAGTTACAGTTCCAACCATCTAACTTCTCCTAAAATAACTTGTTTTAAAAAAAATTACAAGAGGTGTATTTCAAATACATATAACACATTGTGTAAATAAGACAGCTTTGGAGTTGCTGTAAGGTTTATTTTTTCACTTTGATGAGCTAGGCTAATGACTCCTGTAGACTTCAAGTCTTTATGCTGAGCTAACACAAAATGCTACCCATAGGAACTGAAACAGTGGAAGTACAGAGGAGAAAATGGTATCAAACATCTTATCTCAGTCTAGGTAAGTTGGAAAAGGGGTATTTTGCCCAAAACATTGGAGTATTCCTTTAAAGTCAAACACAGATGTTCCCACCACAACTGGAGCTGTGCTGCCTCCTCTAGGAGGCCTACAGGTCTTTGCACTTGTGCCATCAATGCAGGCTCATATCTCACCTTCAGTTCTGCAATTTTGCTTTCCCTTGTGCTGAACTCTCGAAGCATATAGTTTTTTCCAGCCTGGAAAGAAAAACAATAATCCCAGTGTTTGTCATCATGAAAGAAGCTTTTACAACAGGTACTGGTTGGGTGGATGTCTACCAAAAACAACATTCTATCCCCAATTGCATGTTCGACCTTCATGCACATTCAAAAAGTATACCAAACTCTTGGCTGTAGAAAGCCAACTTACCTCATGATAGAGTCGTGTATCATTTATCCTGATCAACACTCCGTCCACTCGAAGGAAGAAACGCAGCAGCAAGAAAAAACTGGTGGGCATCACCCTCTGCATCATCCACAAGACAGAACAACAAATTTCTGTACATTACTCTAAAACCTTTGACTTAATATATCATCCATTTTTTTTTCATCATGCTGTTACGTCATTTCAAAATCCATGTACTCTAGATTCTGGATTTTTAGTCTATTTGATACAAAACATTCTGTTCTACCAAAGAGAAAACAAAATGGAAGAAATGTATATGACTGTATAAAATTAAACAGAAAATTAATTCTTAAGTATTTTTTTTTATTAATTGGAACAAATTGCCACACATTTTTATCATCTGCCCCGTAGCTTGTATTCATGTTGTATTTATTATCAAAAAAAGTGTACGTATGTATGTACATATTAATATTCCTGTTTTTTCCATCTGGTTATTCCATTGACTTAACAGAATAACAGAAATGGAATGGAAAACCCAATGAAACTGCAGCTTCTTTATTTGCAATTACAGTAACTGGAAAGAAATTATTTAGATTTATCTTTGCTTTTAAAGTTCAAGAACGCGACTCTAATGTTATTCATAGATGACCCATAAATTCCATTCGGTGTTTAGGTATTCTAATGGAAAGACCAGCCTACACCCTAAAATTTCATTGGGTCCTATTACTGTTTCTTTCAAATCTATTTCAAGTTCAGGTTCAAGTTCAGGTTCATTTAGAGCCCAAAATCACTGTTTACAGTCTCAAAGGGCTTTACAGGCCCATATGTTTACCAGAAACAACACAGGGCGACACCCTCTGACTTAACCCTCATAGCAGGCAAGAAAAAACTCCCCCAAAAAACCCAGAGGTAAGGGAAAAAAGGAAGAAATCCTGGGGGGACCACGGAGAGAGGGGGCCCTTCCTGGCCAGCCAGGAGTGCAACAGGTGCCGACCAAGTGGGCAAGTTGTCACATTTATCACATCTATTTCAGATTTGTCAGGGAAAAAAATAGAAAGTCTGAGAGGACAAGACTTTCACCATTACTAAATGCAATCTAAACATAACATCTAACAGATGATACATTTAGTGCAATTTTTTTTCACTAAAGTGGCAGTTTTAGCCCCAACAAAGCAGAGTTTGAACACAAGATCTTTCTATATTTTAATTTTCAATTTTTAAATACATTTCTACAAATTTGTTTTCACTTTGATAGAGTACTTTGTAAACCAGAATAAAACTCCTGAATAAATGTATTTTTAAAGGAATTCTCCAGCGTTTTGGACAAAATACCCTTTTCCCGACTTACCCAGACTAAGACAGGATGTTCGTTTTAGCTTAGCATAGAGACTTGAAGTCTACAGGAGTCATTAGCGGTTATAGTTCCTATCATCTAGCTTCAATGATACATTGTGTAAATGAGAGAGCTTTGGAGTTGCTGTAAGGTTTATTTTTTCAGTTTCACAGAGCTAGGCTCCTGTAGACTTCAAGTCTTTATGCTAAGCTAACATGAAATGCTACACATAAGAACCGAATCAGTGGACGTACAGAGGTGAAAAGGGTATTGAACATCTTGTCTCAGTCTGGGTAAGTGGGGTAAGGGACCAAGGGTATTTTGCCCAAAACGGCGTATTCCGGAGTGGGGATTACATTTTGTGTTAGAAGTCAGGTACAACCCTGGCACAGTCATTTGAATCAGTGGTGTCAGTAGTGTCATCTTATTTTGCAGTGGTGTACGTGAGGGCAGCACTAACAATTTTGACGCTGATCATGGATACACCGTGGTCATGCAACTCGTCCTCGAACAGCAGCACCTCATCGAAGAACATGATCTGTTCTCGTGCCTTCAGCTTCTCCATGTCTATACGCTCTGGTGTCTTCGTCACCTTCACACAGTTTGTTCACATAGATACATGTTTGTTAGGGATGACAGGAAATTTCATGAAAACAAAACTTTATGCTCTGAATTCTTGGAAATGTTTACAATGTCTGTTGTGGTCTAGTGTCTGAGAAATACATTTTTGTATTGTTCGAACACTGGACAGTGCAAAGCTAGCAAGTTTTAGCTTGACACACTCATAAGAAGAAATGCACCAACAAAAAGAAACTGGTGGGCATCACTTTCTGCTTTATCCATAGAACAGCAATTTACTTGACTGGCTTGACTGACTTAGAGGCAACATGCTGTATTTTGTATGACATCATGCTGAAAAACTTGACCTGCTGGTACATGGTTAAATGTTGTCTTTGAATTGTTTTCTGAGGCCTTAAAAATGTAGCTGTTTCTCTTTGCAGTGTTTCCACTATAGTCAACCTTTGGCGGTGGCCTGCTATAGCAAGATTTTTGCTGCCGTTACTGTGGGATTTCACAAATTGATGAAGCGTCAATGACACAAGTAGAGATGTTATCAGCCTATTCCTTGCCATGCACAAACAAGGTTAGTCACAACAGAGGCTTGTACAGATTTTGTACTTTAATAAGTCTATAAATGCTATAAAAGTTCAGCATTCTAAAGCTATATTACATTTTTTGCACATTACAGTGGTTTCCCTCCCAATGATTTTTATAGTTTGATTTCTGCCTTTATGGGAGCCCGGTTTTTCTGCTTTTTTGTGTGCGGCTTTCATCAGTGCAACCTAAAGCTGGCCGAACACTTCACAAGACGTAAGACAAAAAGATGTAAGAACATCCCGGTGAACACGCCCTGGAACACCGAGTGCTTACTGACCACGAGTCCCCTGTTGAGAAACAGCTTGATGCAGGAAACTCTCGGAAACACAGCATCACAATAGAAGAAGGTGGTCATTTTTACCAGTGAATAAACTTTTATGAAAGAAAATTTGTATTGTAAAAAATGTTTCAAATATTCTGGTAACAAAAAACTCCACCCTGATCCTATGACATCCTATGATATTGAGTATGATATTGAAACAGCAAAACACATAAATGATCTGTTGCATGGTTTTGGAGGAAGATAGTAGTGTGTGTTCAAAAACACAGGCTTGCTTTTTTTCTGTGGAGAGTGGATGGCTTTAAACTTCAGTGTAAAAACATTGAAGTGTAAAAAACAGCCTGTTGGCTAGAATAAGTATTTTCAGCGGCTGATGTGATATATTGAGGTGAAGCATAGAGTAATAGAGATCTATTTTGATCAAACCTATACATCGATAGTCTAACCAATTATTTTGGCGGTGGTGGCGATGTTGAGGCTGTTACATTTAGTGTATGGGGAAATGCTGTGATGGTAATAATTTTCTCTTAGGTACAATGGCCTTCAGTCACACATGCCGCATTTGCACACCGGAGTTTTTACTCGCATATGCGCATGAAATGCTTGCACTGTAGAGCCCTGTCCGCCAACAAACTCGCAGACTCTCCCCTCAGAAGTGCATGCTCAAGATGTGCTTCCAACGGCACTGGAAGTAATGAATGAGCTCGGTTTGAGTGTGAACCCTGCCCTCTGGCCTCAGCAGTGACGCGCCCAGCCATGTGACGTCAGAACCAGGGATCAGAAGGAGAAAAGACAAAAGACAAAGTTCGGCTGTGCACAAAGTACACCGAAAGAACAGGAAACACCGCTTGTTTGAAGTATACGGCCTACTTAACTGATGTCATTAAGCTTTGCTCAAAATACTGTGATGTTTACCCAGCATATGAAATCAAACCAAACCATTAGCTGCCTGATTGCACTGTTACATCCATAATTTTGCTGTCATAAACAAAACTGGTTGGCATGACTATTGTCAAACTATTACATTTCATAGTCATATGAATATGGATATGAATATATGGTTACTGCGTCAGTGAAAATGACCCACCTTTATCTGTGTGTCTCCGCCTATCAAAGTGCCTCTGTAGTCTGTGGTGTATGTCCAGTCATAAGGTTTCATCACCTCTTTGGAGTGCTCTGAATCAGCCCTGCAGTGAGATTACAGAGACTCAAGTCAGATCATGTAAATGGGCTGTTAAAAATGGAAGTGGAATACCTCATCTCTTGGGACACTTCTCTATTACTTACTGTTTTATTGGACACACAACTCACAATTCACTTCAACAAGTAACAATGCAGTTTTATGGCTTTGTTGTGTTTCTGACTGCATCTCTGCTTGTAATGTCTATGATATCTTTCTATTGTATTGGTGGTCTGAGATAATAACTTTTAATGCAGAAACCCTTCAGCTCTGGTAAGATACAGTGATAATCATCTTGCCTGCTCTCCTGCCATTCTTGTGCACAAGCCACCTTGACAGTGTCCTCCATGTTGTTGACTCTCTTTAAGGCATCAATGGCATTGAATTCAATGCCATAGCCATCTATATGTTGGATGCGCAAGACATTGTCACCGAACAGCATTTCTGGGAGGGAAGGCATGCACATCTCCTCTGCTAACCTGGAGAGACAAACAGAAAACAGTAGCTGGCTATTGACAATGTTTTGAAAACTTGGCATGGGATTGACTCTTTCAGCAAACAAAACACCTAAATTTTGCATTCCTTCATGTGGTTTCGATTATTTCTTCAAACTTTCCTAAATATAGCCAAACAAGTCGTGTTGGAAATCTATTTTCCCCCAGACTCAAAAATGAGAAGCTGAACAGATCTGCAGACAAACCTCGCTGAGGTTATATTTGCTTCCCAACTAATAGGAGTTGAACTCACCGTTCGATATCCTTGGATTTCATAATGTGAGTTTTGGCAGCAGTCACTTTCCATGGTCCAAATGTGAAGTCCTGTTTACTGCTCTTGAAACCATGCGACATCATGGCTGACAGGGAGGCCAGCATCAACTAAAACAAAGAACATCCACCAATATAGAAGAGCAGAGTTTTTGTATCGAATAGTATCCCTCTTCTAAATGCCCCCTGTGTACAGTGGGCATTTAGAGGAAGGATAACAAATAATGTTATTCATCTCCTTAAAGGAATACTCCAATGTTTTGAGCCAAATACCATTTTTCTAACTTACCCAGACTGAGACAAGATGTTCGATACCATTTTCACTATAACTGCTGAACACATATTTTCGGCAGTTATAGTTCCTACCATATTACTTCTCCTTAAAACAATTCCAAGACGTGTAATTCAAATGTACATGATACATTGTGTTTGCTTCGGTGTTGCTGTAAGGCTTATATTTTCACTTTAATGGAGCTAGGCTAATGACTCCTGTAGACTCAAGTCTTTCTGCTAATCTAACACGAAATGCTAACCATCAGAACCAAAGAAGTGGACCTACAAAGGTGAAAAGGGTATTGAACATCTTGTCTCAATCTGGGTAAGTCGGAAAAGGGGTATTTTGCCTAAAACGTTGGAGTATTCCTTTAATTTATGAATTTTGGGGAAATCCAAAGTGGGGCTACTATTTGCATTTTTTTCCTGGCAGAAACTGGGTCTTTGGGGGTTTCTATTTAATAGGGGCTAGTGTCCAGCTTAAGCATTTGCAGCACTCCTAGGTCTCAAATGTCTGTCATGTCACTACTGTTGTGGTAATGGCCTATTTGGCAATGGATAAATTCTGTACAGTCAAGCAGCTGTAATATCAGTAGATATCAGGTGCCTGAACCCCCTCAACTGGTTTGTCTCAGTGTGGATTAAGAATGGCTTGACTCTTGAGTTCCTCCTGGATCACTAAGCTTCTCACCCTATGACCCCGTGGAGAAATGTTGTGTTGTGACCATACCTGTGGGCAAGAATGCCGATCAACAAACAAAACAAAACCTTTGTGCCTCAGCTCTTTCCTTACTACTACAGACCATATTACTGAAGTCACTACACCTAACTGATGGTCAGTCTAAAGATCCCTTTAATTCTCACTCATAAGTCCCTCAAGGTACACGAACTGTTCTATTCCGGGCAGTTGCTAACTCTAAGTCACCTTTTTCCAGAGGAGGACCATGGCTTTGGACTTCTGTATCACACTCAGCAACAAGTGCACATCTGAGATCACAGTCTAATGAAGCCAAAGGAACACAATAAAGGTATCAACCAAGCTGATCACTCTCAAGATCTCAGCTACACCCTGATATTCTGTCCCTGGCCATCAAGAACATTCATGTCATAGTCTGACACATAACCTGAATAAGCTTGGTTTAATGCTTATTGCAAACTCAGCTCTGACTCTGGGTGTATGGGGTCCAAACAGCTTGCAGCAGTGGTCCTAGCACCCCATACTCCCCCAGCACCTCCCAGACATCAGGGAACATGGTCCTAGGCAAATCCAGATCCATATATAACATGTAGATAGGAACTCCCATGACCTTTGATTATCTATGAAAGAATAAAAAAGCTTGGCACCTGTTCCATGACCAAGAAGAAAACTGCATTGTCCCTACCGGCACTAAGATTTCCAGCTTCTGACCTTGCTATTGTGGCACTTTCTAACAACCTCAGAGACTAGGTAAAGGTAAAGCACTCAGACTCTCCGTTGCTAAACATTCTGTAAGAACCCCTTTGAGGTTGTCCAAAGGTCCCCATTCACAGAGTCTCTGAATCCCTCCAACACCAAGACTTTCACTTATGTAACTACAGTAACTGCAACCCTTTTGGTCTGCTAGTACCTGTTTGCTTTGCCAAGAGTCCTCCATACCAGCCAGTGTCTACTAGTGGGTGCTAGCATTGCCTGAAGTACCACAGCTCCTAACAGCGACTTCCATGACAGAGATTTTCAACAAGGTCCATTCCAACTCCATGTCCCCAACCTCCCCTAGGTACAGGAGTTCAGTTCAGCCCCTCTCTTCATGCAGCTTCAGCTCTGCAAAAAACAACTACAAAGTCAATCACTAGTCTTTGGCCCAAGGGGTTGTGGAATCAACCAAGTACATGTTTGGTCTATCCATGGACAATCCATGATAGCACAGAAATCCCACGAGGCACTGCTCCTCTTCCTCCTCTCCGCTGGCCCCCTTAGATTTGTGTACATGCTTTTTTTCTTGTTTTCCACTGTAGATAAAACACTGAATAAGCAACACCTCCTTCTGATCAAATATTTTCAAGAAATTATAGTTCAAATTCCTAAAATATAACCTATCAGACATTTTGAAACGAAACACTAAACATAAGCAGCCACTTAATAATAATTTTTCCAGCCCCTTTGTGAAACTCTCTACAGAATATACTTTTTGTTGTTGTTGTTGCTGTTGTCCATAGCCGGCTGTCTATAACTGCCAGAAATCAGCAGTAGTAAATTAATGTATATTAAGTCAGTCTTTCATAAAGTAATGTTAACGTCAAGGACGATAAATGGACAGCTAACAATAAAAGTTTTAATTGTTTTGAGTAAATTCATCACAATCACTATCAAAGCGATTTTTGCAGCAGTGACAACGATGAAACGTCCAATGAGGTCCAATCTCTACATACAATAATACTGCATAACCATTGAAAAGTAGGCTGTGTTGTGAATGCACCAACCTAACAGAAAACTATTTCTGCACACACAAGCTAACTAGGCGAAGCGTGAGAGGGAAAGCTCGTACTTGTGAAGACTCGATTCTAATTTAAATTAACAATGATTAAAAGTGAGCGATCCACTCTCGTTGCCTTAGAACTGACACCAGTAGCCTACATTAAGAAACGACGCGGAGTTGTGGTCTTTAGAAACCACGTATCTTTACAATAATAATCATAATGATTGGCATGATGCTGGCTTAAAGTCAGCGTTCATAAATACAGACAAACTGCCGTGTTGCTGTGTGTTAGCTACGATATATATAAAGCTGTTTACCTCAGCGTTGTTGTTGAGGTTCTGTAACTGAGCGCGTCGATACTAAGTGTCCGGGTACTTCCTCTGCTCCGCTTGTCATGGTTCCGCCAAGGAGCAGAGCATTTCTTTTCAGAAGAGATTAAACAACAAATAGACAACAAATAGAATGTAGCAAAACCAAATAGAGTATGAACAGAGAGAGAGAAAAAACAACAACAAATAGGAACACAGCCAGCTCTCAATTCCAGCACTCGCGCATTTTAAATCTGAATGAAAATCTACGCTACAAACGTGTAAACATATATTTGTTGTGAGGGTTCAAAATGTTCCTTCTGTAAAAGTATAATAATATTATCACTCAAATGTCAAGCATGAAAAGTAAAAGTCATTGTCAAGAAGGGTTCCTTTCAGAATGTTAAATTATTGATGCATTAACCTGTAATTTTTATGTATTTTTATGTTGTAGCTCTAACTGCTCCATATACTGTTGCCTAGTTTACACTCTAACAATGCATCACATTTGATGTTTTGCATGTGAAAGTTTTTTCTGCAAAGTAATTAGTAACTACAGCCTGGGATGGCTGTGGTCACTGTATACACTGTATATAGATTAACAATGCCAATGTCTCAGAAGTTGCACGCTATTATTTTGATTCAATGCGGGTCAGGTCTAGCCCCTTTTCTTTTTTCCTTTTTTATTTTATATAATCTCTGCAAAGCCTGTTTAGATCTAACTTCTGTTTCAAGTTTAAGTTGTAGTGTTAAAAATGTTACAATCGCTACTTGTAAAACAGCATAGTCCAAAGTATAGTGTAGTAGTGTAGTGTAGGGTGGGTGGGTGCAATTGTTTGTCATGGGGGGGACAGGCTATTGCCTGTAGAAGCTACTTTAATGCCTGCCCTTTGCCCACCCATGTTGGAATACATTGTTCAATCTGTGAGGGAGCCATGTCCTAGCTGAAACAGGGTGTTTAGTTACTCTGTTACTCCTGCTTTCCTCTCTGTTTTAATGTTTATGATATTGCTGTTTCCCTTTTTGTTTGCTAGCAACTTGCTCCATGAGCAAGACATCATCAAACTATGATGTCAATTCCATGGACCCATAAAAAGAGACATGACAATAACTGAGTCTACAGATGGATGAATGGAAAAAGACTACAAATTACAAGGATCAGCCCAATAAAATTAAATACAATAGGAACAAAGAATGAGTGAAAATAGACCTTCAATTTCAACAAGCTACCTCATTATTAAGTGGTAAAGTAGATTAAATTACAGTGCAGTGCATTTGATGAGATTTCAGTGTTATTAAATTGTTGGTTATTATATCACTCAGCCAAAAACAGTTAAAAAGGCTAATAAAGTAATAAGCTATTGCATTTTTAGTTCAACATTTTTCTACATTATTGACTTTATTACATTTAGTTTTATTACATTATGCCTATTATTACATTAATGGCCTCTACAAACCACATCTCACTCCACACTCGCTCCACATGCAGGAATCAGTTGGAAGTCCAAAACCAGCTCCCATTGAACTGTACATGATTGCTCTTGCAGCCTCCTGCAGAGAGCTCTACCAGGCTGCTGTATTCCTCCTCACTAACCTTAACCCTAACCGCTGAACACGTTTTCAGGGGTTATAGTTCCTAACCCTATCTAAAACTTTTTTTTTTTTTTTTTTTTAAATTCCAACTTGTGTATTTCAAATACACTATATACTGTGTAAATAAGACAGCTTTGGAGTTGCTGTAAGGTTTATTTTTTTCACTTTGACGGAGCTAGGCTAATGACCCCTGTAGACTTCAAGTCTTTATGCTGAACTAAAATGAAATGCTACCAATAGGAACCAATCCAGTGAACACCAAGAGGTGAAAATGGTATTGAACATCTTGTCTCTCTCTGGGTAAACTAGAAAAAAAGGGTATTTTCCCCTAAACGGAGTATTTTTGTGAAACCTTAATTCTAAAGGTAATACTTTGTGTGAATCATTATTCTAAAGGTTCTGGAGGATGCCTTCCTGACAAATTCCACCTAATTTTAACCTGCCTGTAATTGCAGGATGTCAGTTTCAGATGAATATATATGTTCAAGCTAAATCAAAATTGCAAGAAAGTTTTTAAATGGCCAAATATTTTTGAGTGCAAGACTCCAATACTTCTGCAGTGCAGAAATGGAGTTTTATTTGTTCTGTCAGTTCACTAAAACCATGATCAAAAACAGAAAACTGCTGGGTGATTGAGCAATTTCAGATGATATATGTGTTTCCGTGTGTTAATGATAATTTATTACCAGCTGTAAAGAAAGCAGAAATGAATTGACATAGACTGTAATTCCTTTGCGGGCACAGTCGCAGCAACACTGTGCTAGAGGCATCCACTGCGAATCAGGAGAGTCCGTATATTAGAAAACTTGTTACAGTCACTTAAACATCTTGTCACACACCTCAAACCACGTATAGGACTAACCAAGGATAAGGCAAGGAGTTAAATCCTTACTACACAGTCTCACCAGTTCTGATTGGCAGCCACAGGTTACGGCAGTGGTTTCATTACCTTTAAGTACACTACAGCTCATACTGCATGACTTCTATAATTTAACAACACATTTGCTGATCAATACAAAAGACAATATAATAATATTTATATATTTATTTATTTTGATATTCTTAACAAAAACTGGTGTGGATTCCATGTTATACCAGTGTGTTTTGACATGCTCTGTGCTAGCACACTTTCAGGAGGCTCTCAGTCCAGAGGGCCAGGACCAGGCTGAGCTTGTCTGAGTGCGAGGGTAGCTGCAGCTGGGACACCACCACCTGCTCTGCCTGCTGCAGCTGCTGCAGGGCGTGAAGGTGGGACAGGGGGAAGCGCAGGCCCTAGGGTGGGGACAGAGACAAAGAAAAAGAGAAAGAAACGTCATTATACATGTAGTTACTAAGACTATATTGTTGATGACGAATACACCAACAACTAATACAATCAGCTATACCAAGTAGTATCTGCTGCTTTTCATTTAAAAATTTGTAAAAGACAAGACTGTTGGAAAACGATTCCAGGTGACTACTTCATGAAGCTGACTGAAAAAATGCCAAGAGTGTGCAAAGCTGTCATCAAAGCAAAACGTGGCTACTTTGAAGAATCTAAAATATATAACATTGTGGTTTAACACTTTTTTGTTTACTACATAATTCCATATGTGTTCCTTCATACGGACTTCAAAGGACTTTGTTTACACAATGTCTTTTAAAAGCTTGAATATAGCCAACATGAATTTATGAGTTAGAGCCTTGTGAACAGTGTCATTGATGGAAAATAAACAAGATTTTGTTGTTTAAGTTTATGTATATGTCTATCCATTGATTCAGTTGTCTACCAAAATCCATTTGAATTGAAAAATGTTGCTTCTTGAGTCAAATATTGTTATGCGATTAAAATGCGATTAACTGAGATTAATTAATTACAAAAACTCTAAATAATATATATAGATAGATAGATAGATCAGAGCAAACACGGCAACAATAGGATAAAAAAAAAATTGACTAGTAGGCTGAATAGGCCCAGTAGTATGCGAAGACAGAGACAGAGAGAGAGAGCTAGACAATGAACAGAGTGAGAGCGCGTCATAGTGACCCGTTAGGGTCAGTGCAGTGATGGTCGAGCTAGACTATGAATGGAGTGAGAGAGTGGAAGTACCCATAACAAAAGTTTTTTTTGTTTTTTTTTTTAAGTTTTTGAATCACTGCAACCTCAAGAGGTTCTTCATCATACAGTTCTAACTGCACAAAAACATTTAGGCTGAAAGACCCAGTAGTTTGCGAGATTAGCCTGGGACAGACATACAGACACACAGACAGAAGCACCCGACCAAATGTATTATCGTTTGGTGGAGATAACTGCAAACTAATATCATTCCACAGTCAAAGAGTATGGCCAATTTTGTTGATTTCTAATCAAACTGGCCATACTGACCAAATATCTAATCTACTGCTGGAAAGTTGTGTCAAAACAGCCATTACTGCTTGGTTATTGCAGATACTCCAGGCTAAATTATTATGACTTCTAATAAAACCATTCAACCAATTCTTATTTTGTGTTGTGTACATTATCTCTTAACTTTAGGTTTGCAATGATAGCAGCATCGTGAAACTGTGGTGTGTATTGTGATGTGTGTCACATGGTTCATCAAAAATTGATTCATTTAAAAAAAGAAAAAGAGTAACCTCTCAAAGCCATGAGCAGCCCACGTTCAGCTGGGAACATATGAATTAACTTACCTGAGAGATGTCATGCTCCTCATCTTCATCATCATCATCTCCACCTTCACCCATCATATGGCTCTCCCTTCGGTTCTTCAAAGAATGTAAAACAAAGACTTCCAACTCTGTGGCCTCATCCTAACACATACAATGAGAAATAATCAGCTGACACCAAATTAGAACCTGTTGGACATCATCTACACATTTACAGAAACTTTGGAAACAATGTTTACTCAGTTTGGGCCAGACAGCTGAGCATGTGATGAACTGAATCACCCTTTCTTGACCTGGCAGCACATTTGACATGTTGCTCAAGTGGAAAAACTGATATCTGTCAGAGTCTGTACTGAGATAATTTTTTTTGTTTAATCGCTGTTTTAAATATTCTGTGGGTTCTTTTGATTACCTTCAACTATCAAGCGGGAGTTAATAAATTTGATAAAAACTTACCTCTGGAAAGAAATTAGTGCCAGCATAAAGTATTTTAATTGTATACATTTGAATTTAATAGATGAGTTTACTAAAAAGATTGATAACTGTTGTAATTGTTAAGATTAGTATTATTATTGTTGCTGTTTTTCTCTCCTAAAAGTGCCAGGAGCTCAGAAGCTACAAGACCCACAGCAACCAAGCTTGGCTTGGTTGCTGTGGATCTTGCTTGTTTGATTGGCCAGATGGTGGTGCTGTAGCACCTCTTGAACCAGAAGTCGTAGTGACAATTTTTCCCCTGGATTCCTTAGGTCAAGACACATCTATTCACGCCCATTTCCCTCTGAAGTTTTTTTTTTCCTTCTTCCATTTTTGACTTTTCCCCACCAAAATTTGTTCACATCATCAGACAAAGTTACACAAAGGATCCGTTTTGTTCTGCGATCAACATGGCGATGATTAGCTAACAAACTTGACCAATGTCGTTAATCAGGAAAATGGCCATATCTCATTGATTAATAGTTGAAAAGTGATCATCAAGTATGTGAGCAAAAAAATATTAATTTTGCACTTATCAGCCAGATAGGTGTGGAATAATTTTGACCTTAAACTTTTGAATCCTACATTGTACGAACAAAATATTTTTTTCCTAGATTGTGTGGGTCCACACAGCTTTCCCACAGGCAGCTTGTGCTTCAAATGCTGGTTGTGGCTTAATTTCAAATTGAATTTACAAAACTATTTGAAATTGAATGCAATGGATTGAAACTTAATGTGATTGATACTGAATTTACAGTAATTTTAAATTCACTTTGTCAAATTAAATTGTTTTCTTTTTCTCATTCAAACTCCTGAGGATACTGGTACTCAATGTCAATATTAAGGTTAAGGATGAGAGAGGGCAGCATTGGCCCTGCTCCTCAGCAGGGCCAATGCTGCCCTCTCGCTTATTTCCTCAACTTACTGTTCTGTTCTGGCTGGGCTCCACTGTTATGAGCATGTGGTCTTTAAATCTCAAACATACTGAGTCCTCCAGTGCAGGAATCCTCCCAGCTGTGGAACAGACATACGTACAAGGGC
>OMKZ01050971.1:0-33508 GCA_900302535.1 Neoniphon sammara | reverse complement strand
AAATATAAAGCAAATATAAGCTATTGGCAGCTTCTGACAGGTTCAATGCAAAAAATATCGGTGATGCCTTCAAAAATCAATATCAGTATTAGAGCTACAAGCAGCAACATGGTGGCTGGGTCTTTTAGTAGTTATGGGAGAGACAAGGGTCTTTTTAGCAATTATTCAGAAACAGATACAGATTTTAAATTTATGTCTGCTATAATGTCACCAATATAAAGATAGTTCCAATATTATTGGATGAGATTGCAGCAATATTCAAAGCTTTTTCTATTTCCATTAATTGAAAGACAGTCAAAACAAAGAGTTTTTTTTAAAGTTTGGGTGTTTTTGTTTGTTTATTTGTTTGTTTTTAAGGAATTGACTGATTTAGTGTATATTAAACTTCAAAAAATGAATGTTTTGGAATTAATGAAAAAAAATCTGATTTTGAGACAGAGATTTGAATAAATCCAGTGTATACTTAATAGAGGTCATCTACCATAGCTCTTCTGTCTGCCTAATTAATTTCTCCAAAATTAGGAACACATTGTAAGTTATGCAGGACAATGTGTACAGTAGCATTTACAGTTACTGTTGATTATCAGCTCAGATGTAGAAATATTGTAAAACTGAACGGTGGCTTTGTCTCGTGATGCTGTGCAGCAATTTTGTTGCTAACCCTAACAAACGATAGAAGAGCTTTAGCGTTTTGTAAGTTATAGTTTGTTTTTTTAATCAAAGTGTTGGATTTCATCATTTCTGCAAGGTTGGAGTGTGTAGAAGTTTCTGCTGACTTTAGACTATCTTTTGGTTTTTGATTTTTAATGATTTTTCAAAATTTGCAACTTTTGACACTTGCTATAGTGTCAAAAGTTACGTTTTGTCACGTTTGTCACGTTTTGTTGCTATTGGAATCATAATTGAGTATACATCGTTCTGGGTCAGTCTAGACTGCGATGCTTTTTGTTCATGGGAAGTCAGATTTCTTAAGAAGAAGAAGAAGAAGAAGAAGAAGAAGACTGATAGAAGAGCCAGCCCTATAATCCCAATCGCCTAATAATCCTTAATATAGCCTTGGGTCTCCAGTGCCATAAAGATAATGAAGATAGGGGATCCTAAATTTCACGTATCTAGCTTTTCTGAGGTATCCTAGTGTCAAGGACTGAAAAATAGATGGTAAAACAAGTACATTATTTCTAACTCAGATGCCCCGCGGGACCTGCTGGTGATGCTAGAGGAAAGGTCATGGGGTCACCCAAATTGCCAGGTGTCATCCTCTAGGCAACATGAATGTTGTCACCAAATTTCATGGCAATGCCAAAAAACCTTTTTGAGGTATTAGTGTGCAATAGTAACAATTTATCCTGCTGGTGGTGTTAAAGGAAAGGTTATAAGGTCACTATAATTGACAGAGTTCATCCTTTAGGCAACATGAATGTTGTCACCAAATTTTATGGCGATCCACTAAATAGATTTGGAGATGTACCGCTCTGGACCTAGCTGCTAAGAGACAGACACCGTGATGTATAGGCCCCCACTTCCCTGCGGCGCAAAAACTCAGGTAACACTCGATCAGTCAACTCCATACACTTAACCTCAACAGTATTGTACAACATTTCATCTCTCTGAGTACCTTATCATCTAAACCTGTCACAGTAGCCTTGGCTCTTTTGCGCCATTGGAAAGCGAGGGCCTGTACGTCACTGCGTCAGTCGGTCTGTAGTTCAGCCACTCAGCAGTTAGGTCTAGAGCAGCATATCTCAAAACATCATTCTTGCGTGTCATCGATCCAGATGATAACAGAAAACTATCATTTTAAAGGTGAGAATCTGTGTGGAGTGGTGTATCCATGGTGACAGCAGTTTGTGATTGACAACATGATAGAACCGATCATCTTTCCCAGAAGTCACAAGCTCAAACCAGTCTTAACAGGGCACTGCTTAATATGTCTGTACTATCCCGGTGCTCCCCTAGTGCTCCTAATGTACACGCGAGATGAATGGGGACAGTCAAAGTATGCACTAACTCAGTGGCTTAATGACATTACAGTATCATATAAAATTAAGTTGGGGACTGCAGCACAAAGGATTGGTGACATCATATTCACATGTATACAAAGTGCATATCACATTTTTATGTAAAATCCTATAAGAAACCAAAGACATTTCAATACACCATTCAGCTACTGATACTTTCACCTTTTGCCTGCATGATATTTGTATGCTTTCAGCCAATGAGGAAGGAGGAGAAATTTCAGAGATGATTGATGATAATTGATAATTGAATGGACTAAAGTTTTGGTCTCCACCCAGAAGCTACAAGATCAAAAGTAGATCTTCAGATATTTTCATAAGCATGCCAATTGTTGGACCAATAAAGAAATTTAATCAACCATGAAATTTGCCTTGTTATTTTACAATAATTATTATTTTACAATATCACTCTTTAAGAGTAACTAAACCCCAAACCCAAATCTGTGTGAAGCCTTCACCTCTGGGGTGATGACATCACCGGCCACCAAAGATCAGGCAACCTACTTTTCACCATTAGAGGTCAGGCTTCACACAGATTTGGGTTTGGGGCTTAGTTAGTCTTTAAACCTTCTCTCAAGCACACATTCAAAGAAGAAATACCATGAAATACAGAGTTCTTCCTAACCATCAACATCCTCAGAACAAACGGCATATTTGTCTGTCATACATATATAGAAGTTACATAGAGCACACATAAGCATCTAGATGTCTTTGGATAAAACCTATAAACCCAAACATATCTGAAGAATTAACCAGAGTGCCATGTCAAGACCATACGATGATGAAACATAAGGGCCCATCAGTCAGTGGTGTATAGTTAATATTACCTCATGTCCATTTTCATATCAAACATAGTTAGAAACAGTCATTGGTAAGAGATCTTAATGTACATTCCATTAGTTTGCAAATGGGGACATTTTTGGAGGAAAGCTGGAGATGCTTGATTTCTATGTGGTCAGTGCTTCACTTTTATGTTCCTCATCATCAAATACATCAGTGTTAGACTATCCCTGACTTGTACATGTTGGTGATGAGTGCTCATGCTAGCCATATGGTATTGGAAAACTGTTAACCCAAGGAGGTGTGTGTTCGGAAATCATAGAAAGCCACACGGTAACCATGCAAAGTCCATTTCCAAAGTCGAAACAACGGTGACAGTGGCAAGCAAACCACTTCACCCTTTACATCCAGCAGGAAAGTAGAAAAACTGAACTGTATTCAGAGATTAAAACCCAACAGGTGATATCTTATTTCTTTTGCCAGGTGTGAGGATACAGATACTACAAAGGTTTTGGCCCTGGTTCTTTCTGTGTGAAGTTTGCATTTCTCCCCGTGTTTAGATGGGTTTGCTGTGTTTGTCTGTCTGCGTGTTAGCCCTGTGATGGACTCCTTGTCCAGGGAGTTTCCCTGCCTTACGCTCAATGCATACTAGGTTAGGCTCTCGCCCTCCGTGACCCTGATTAGGAATAATCGGGTATGGAAAATGAATGAACGAATGATTGAATGAATGAATGACGATAAAGTATTGATTCATTCAGTTCTTCATCATTTATGTTTTTTAAATCAGTGTCTATCGTTCCCCTAAAGTCCTAGAAGGTTAAAGTCCAAAGTAGATCAGAAAATAAAAGATGTTCAAGGCAAGGGCGTAGATAAAATAGTTTTATCCAAACTGAGGTGTTTTTCTAGTAAGATGTTTCTATCTCTGGTTGTGAGCTTTGTCCTGCCCTCTTCATGGGCATCCTGGCCTAGGATGCCCATGAAGGTAAAGTTAGAGACTGTAGAGAGTCATCGTGCAGTGCTACAGATATTGTTTTATAGAAGTTATGAAGCTACCTCATAGCCAAAGAGGCCCCTAGGCAGTCTATGAAGCTTGTTAGGTAGACAATTATGCATCTAGTAGAGGTTAACTATTTCTGAGTATGCTGTGAGAGTCTAGAGGCTGGATGAGACAGTTTATGCTAACATGAATGAGCCTTCTCTCAACATTGATCTTATACAATCACAAAGGGACAAATGTTTTCCTAAAGGCTTTTATAAGCTAATATTACTGATGATTAAAACTTAAGAGAGTACATCTATTTAAACTGAGCATAATTATTTTTATTCAAGTCCTTCTCCCTATATTAACTGAAGCTCGTAGACTGAAGCCTGAACCGGAAGACTGCACAGTGATCAACATTTTCAGATGCGCGTTTTTGTTTGCCATTTTACTAGTAATCTACAAGAGTAAGACTAGATTACACATGAATAATAAAACTTTCCTATAGCTTCAGCAGTTAATATATTAGCTATCTCTTAATATTTTACTGCAACCTTTAAGTTGAGTGAAAATATTAAATTAGTGACATAATGAAGTTTACAAACAAAAAAAAAATGACCAAAGCTGAGATAAACATGACTGTAAAGAAGGATAAATTATCAGTCATTATGTGAAAAAGTGTTCATTTTACCAACGGAGGCTTTGTTCATTGTTGTTTTTGGAGATATTTGTTGGTGATGATAATAAGGTCCTCAAACATGCATGTATCAACATTAGAGTGATGGGATCTGCAAGTTACCCCTATTTGATTCCAAATTCCTTCTTTTCACTCCAACTTAGACACGACTTGTCTGCATGGTTTTCATAAAGTGCCTTAAGAGTTGGCCAGACTTAGCAATCCAACTCAATGTGTACAGACGTATATACTTAATATTTACAAAAAGAAGAGGATTGAAAGACATGAGATACCCCAAGTGTGCTTGCAGTTTTTCTTCGAAGAATATCATTTGCATGTTTTTTTTCTTGTTTTTTTTTTCTTGTTTTTTTTTTAGATAGGATACATTTGTGCTAAGGGTGTCTAAATAAGGGCGTCTAAATAAGGGTGTCTAAATAAAGGACTTGTGAGAAAGCTTTCCAAAGCTCATCACTCATTTAACATCTTTCCTCATCCTAAGAGATATTTGTTAGTATATTGTTAAATTAGACCTACTGCAAATCTAAAGCCTCAGAAGTCATGTTTTCTAGAAATCGCAGAATTTTTTTTGTTTTTGTTTTATATTTTGCTTGCTTTTCTTATTTTCCGTTCCTTTCTAGGAGAAAGCTTGTGTTGTTTCTATAAATTGTAATTAACCTGGGCCCATATTCTTAGATTTTCCTATTTTTAGCTTCCTCCTTGTTTTCACATCTTTTTGGCTCCTCCTACAAATCCTTTACCTCCTCCTCCTATTCTTACACAACATCTGACTCCACAACGCATTGCTCAGTGTACTCCTTCACTAGTTCCACACCCAAAGTTTGGCGGCAGAAATCGGCCATGGGTTTCCAAAGTGGTGGGTCCAGGAACATCTGACACATCACATGACCCTTCAGGCTGGCAGTGTGGCGGCGCAAGTGGCACAGGAACTGCTGGCGTGCCAGGGCCAGGTCTTTACCGAACATGTCAATGTTCAGGTAATACCTGGTTCAAGAAACAGTAGATCGGTTAATTGAATGATTCATAAGCTGAGTTTCTATCAAAGCACTGACATCGTAAGATCAAAATAACTGCCATTGAGTTGGTATCATAGACATGGATTAACCTGAACCCAACAGACACACACAGTTTTTCAATGGCTGTTTCTATCGGCTAAAACAAGGTCCAAAATTATTGAGTTTAAAGTGAAAAATGTTGTTAACAAAACGACCAAAAAGCATTAATAGTAAGTTCAAATAATGAACCAAAACCAAAAGAGTTGAGAGCAAAGCAGTTAGTTCCAAACCTGTAAAACATGAAGTTAAGAAAAAACAATTTTTTTGCTTTCTCAAGTTTGCTAGTTTATTGTAGCCAGGTTTTTTTGAGCTACAGGAAATCATGCTCTCAATTCTGAAAATTTGATTCAAATGGCAGATTACCTTGTATAAAAAGTTATAACTTTGCACTCATGTAGCTCTAGTGTTTTTGTCTTGGTCTACTGGTGCTAGTTAACATTAGCTAGCTAGCATGTTTGATATAGTTAAACTATTTGAACTTTGTGTACTGTTAGCTAGCTTTCCTTACCATGATCTAAGCAACAAACTTTGCTGATATCTGTTGCACCTGCGCTCTCTGAGAGGGTGTGTAGAGACAGTACTTGTTTTTCAAGTTATACTGGCAGAATTGGCTTTGTCCATTCTAGGATTTGAGAACCGTGTCGCTATACAATGGCAGTTAATGAGGAGAGGGAAAAAAGCACTGTCACCAAAGTGAGCTCCAGCTGACAGCCCATTTGCATAGTCTTTCTGCTAAATACGAGGCATCAATCAACTGAAACGTTTAACCATCAGTCCCACAAAAGCCAGCTTTAACTGCCCTGTAACAGCAAAGATAGAGCATTATGTTAAAACCTGCTGATTCAGTTTACAATATTTTTCATTTTTAACTCAATAATTTTGGACCTGATATGAGCCGATAGTCTTCAAACTAGTTAATTTACATAATATATTATTATTCTAAATTAAAGTGCACCTTCAACAATGCGGCATCTCTTCATTGAAGCACCCTGCGGTGGCATTCTCTATATTCTCTCTTTTTATATTAGATCTTTGATTTAAACATAATGCATGTCTGTAAAACCTACCCAAAACATTTTGTGTACACTTGCTGATAGTATTTGTCCAAACTCAAACAGCAAAACTTGAGAAATACAGAGAAGACACTTACCAGTCATCTCCAATGGGCACCCTGAATGGGAAGGTGCACAGGCTGGCCACGGTGGGTCTGGAAACATCATCCACCATCCAATCAATCTCCTTCTTCAGCAGGATGGCCATGTTACTTGGCAACGGCTTGAATGGCTGCCAATCTTGAACAATGGTGCCATTGGGCAGGACCCCCTGCATGAGGTCAGTGGTCAGATACAGCCGGTGAATGGCTGTGGGGTCGAGACACACTGCAGAAGGGATAGAAGAAGAGGAGGAGATGGAGGAGGAGGAGTGAAGTTCTCCATCCAGATTGAGCTCAGCAAGACGGAGCTTGAGGTCTTCTGCACTGAAGCGCACCAGCAGAATGCCCTGGAGAGAGACAAAGAGTGCATGGAAAGTGAAGGCATGCTCAGAGAAAGGTCTACAACAGCAAAAAACACAAACCAAAAGCATTAACCAAAGGCACAGAGAAAAAGCATTTGCCAAAAACCAATATAAGAGGAAAAACATTCTACGAGTGTGAAATTCTTTGGAACTTTAAGAAATTTCTATTAAAAAAGGACTTTATTCTGGTACCTGCTTAGTAATGAGGCGGTACTTCTGGAAGTCCTTAGGTCCAAGCTGGTCATCGCGAGTCAGGCGGGTGACTTTGACCTCTGGGTATTTGGATTTGACCAGCTGTGAGCAAAAGCGCAGCAGGACGCCCGCTACACCCTTGCCCCGCTCCTGAGGGGCAACGCGAAGGCCCTCCACCAGCATAGTCTCCCCATCATCAATCACACACACCGACTCCAGAGCAATCTGGGTAGTAAAAAGGGAAAGAAAACTCAAGATTCCATGATTGTAAAATAACACAAGTGGAGGGAAGAGCAAAAAAGATACCAACTGTTGTCCTGTGAGATATTTCCTGTGATTCTCTTATCCCAACTCCACACATACACCAGTGATAGCTCTACGGTTCTGAAGGTTGCCATATTGATGTAAACTCATCAGCTGTATTCCTGACTGTATACCTCATCTTCTCCAGCTTAACCAAATACATCACATCTCTGATCCATTGTGCAAATGTTGGGGGAATACTTTCCTTCAGAATTTTTTGCCTAGCCACCAAGGTAGCAAAAGATTACTGTATTCGTGAAAGACTTTGCTATTGATCAAAATGATAAATAAAAATGAGAAATATCTTGGCACGGCTTTACACAACAGATTGTGTTTTCTGGCAAATGTTGACTCCGTTACCAACACATTGCAAAATCAAGTCTTTTCTTTCACAGAAACACACAATCTTTTAACGTTTTCACAGATCTTTTATTGAAACAGTTCTTTGCACGGTAGCTCGGTGTGGCTGCCTCAATTTGACCAACAGAAACAGGCTTATTACACTTGTCAAAGACACAAGTAAAGTGACAGGAGGGAGTTCTTGCTCAGGGTGCAGGTCATTTTGCTTTCTATAGACTGTGGGCCTTTAAAGTCCATTGAGTGACAAGTATAAATAAAAACTTTAACTGAGTAGATAAAGTCAAAATTCCTAAAAAAAATCTGTACCAGGGTTTCATAACATTAATAGCACCCAACCTAATTCCTTCATGTCTCACTCCTGCACTCTTTGGTCACCTGGAATACAACTTTTACACCATCCTTAGAACTCACCACTTTCCCCTGTTTGCGGGCCAGTATCACTGTGCGGTTGGTCTCCTGCAGCCAGTTGGTGTATCTGGTAGGCAGGTAGTCAAGGCCTCCATAGATGTCCTGGCTCATTGCCATGATCTCATCAAAGTCCTCCTCAGTGGCTATAGTGAACTGGAGGCCTGTCTGAGATAGGGCCTCTGGGAGCTGGGGGAGGGTCAGGCTGTTCTCAATCTTCATCCTGACAGAGCTGAGAGAAAAGGAAAGAGTGGGGCAATGGTGAGTCATTATCTTTTGTGATACAAAAGGCTGCTCTGTGTGGGTAAGAGCAGGCAGAGGGAGGTGCGGGAGGTAGGGAAGACAGCAAAGAAGGAAAGAAGCTGTTGAGTTTATGGGGACTGTGGATTTGTCTTCATTTGTGTGTCTGTCACGTGATATCTCCAGCATCAGTGATCAGATTTTAATGAGACTTGGAGGAATGATGCATCCAAGGGCATAGTGGACTGGGCACAGGGGATGGGGTGGGGGCATGTTTCCCCCAACTTATGCTACCTGACTCCTCTGCCCCAAGCCCTTTATTCAACCTTAAAATTGTTAGTCCAGATGCTAAAAAGTTATGACTGGCAGTCAGCAGTCCTGCCTCATACTTGTTGCGTGTGTTTTTAAAAAAAATGCCAGTTTTTTGATAGTTTTGTGCTGAGAGAAATTCAGCATTTTCCAATCCTCTTCTCTTTGAGAGAGAGAGAGAGAGAGAGAGAGAGAGAGAGAGATCTGAGCTGGGATAAATGGTAGAAAATGTTATGTTCAGTAGAACTTCATTGATGGTTTGGTAAATTTTTGAGCCACCAGCTGTTGTCCATTTGTGCTTTTATGACCTGCTCTCCCCTAACATTTAACAATTCCCTAATTTCCAGTTCTGTCCAATAATATCTTATTTGACCTGCAGTAGCCATCGCTTCTTTTTTCCTGTTATTATTACCAACTTTCCTAAATCCATGGATGTTCAGCACCTCTTCTGTGTTGACTATTTCCCACCGTAGATCAAAGTAACTCCCAGCGACAGCTGATTGAATTTTTCATGGTGGGTTGTGGTTACTATGGTTACCATAGCAATTGCCACTGCATTTATTGAGCTCTGCTTTATAAATCCTGGTTCTGATCTGACATTTTTACTAGATGGTGCTGGGTTAACTTAGATGGGATTTTTACTGGCGTGACATCTTAACAAAGACTTTTAAGCCTGAACAGACCTGGTTTTGTGCCATCATGTTTTTTCTATGTAAAGACTACAGTCAAATGAACCCTTCTGCATCATGTAATAATGTACAGAAAACTGTCCAAGATAGAAAAAGCTGCTGATATATTCTTTGTAAATAATGTAAATTGTCCATATTAAAATCTCTGCCCATATTAAAATGGAAATGGAAAAGATGTGACATTTCATTTTCAAAGACTTACCTGCTGTATGACTTACAATATTGAAGTCTTAACCGAAATCTTTATGAGAGTGAAACAGTGTGTGTGTGTCTGTGTGTGAAGGGGAGAGAGAGGCAGTGTGCTTTTTGCAACTTTGTTACCTCATCATACTAAAACTTTTGTAGAATAATTAATCCACACAAAAGTGACACAAACCTGTTGATCTACATTCATGAAAAAAACTCCTGAACAACTGATCCCCCTCACTTTTGAAATGATGGCTACGCCCCTGGATGCATCTCACACACTGATATATTTGTTGTCCTCCACAAGGGGGAGGACATGGATGCTTGTATCTCAGTTGATATCCATTTTGACTTTGACAGACTTTTTATCTCAATTAGTATAAAGAAATCCCCAGTTGAGACATATAATTTTAGAATGTTTTGCCAATAAAAGAAACATGAATGAACTACATGTTAGAGTTTGCATGTTGTCTGTTTTCTGTTATCATTCAAGAACATTTCAAACGTATAAGGCTCAAAATAGCATTTTTCTGTTTGTTCAGGTGGTCCACCCTGCTGCAGTGGTGGAAGTGGCATGTCAGGGTCTTCCCTTCAGTGCTGTGGATAGTGCATGCTCGCTTTGGCTTCATATGCACAGACTTTGTGCATGTTAAGCACCTCTTCAGTGCCTCAGTTGTGCCTCTAGTTGCTGCAGGGGCAATGCTGAATTTCAACTCTGCATCGGTGTTTGCTGTGGCAAAGGGCATCATTAGCCGAGGCAAGAGCGGGTAGGCACTCTGACCCAGTATGATGCCATCTGGAGGGTTTTGCTGGAACTTTCTGAGGATATTGCTCTCCTCAAGGATTTCAGCATCATGGACTGACCCAGGCTGTGTCATGATGGTGGTGATGATGAGGGCTGCGTCGCCCACAAATTGCACACTGACGTTATGCTGTCCCTTTCTGTTCACAAACCCCCATTTCCTAATATCAGTGTAATCTATCATGCCGACAGAACTTGGCATTCTACCAAATTATAAAAACTGTCACTTGATCCACTAGGGGTGCTCTGGATTTTCTGTAAATGCAACAGACTGGTTGAGAAGACTGGCTAAGGCAGAGGGGACTCCATGTACTGTGGAATATACTCTGCATTTTGTGACACACACTCCATCTCCAATGACCTGATAAAATGCTCCATGTGCATAGAAGAGCAATTAACACGCATTTATCTACAGTCAAGCCATAACTCCTCAGAGTCGTGTGTTTCAGAAGTGGTCAAAGTAGATTGGGAGTGAACTCGGTATCTTCTTGATGGAGGATGGAAACTGAAAGGGTAGAAAAACATATTTGTCTAGCTGAAGAGCAGATTAAGCTGTCAAAAAAAGGGTATTTAAGCTATTTTATTTGCCCACATTATTATGTTGTTTTTCATGTAGGCACTTTTTAATTCCTAGGACATTGGAGTTTCCACATATGTGTATTACTTGGGTTGTAATTTAAAACATTTATTTTTGAATAACGGTGAGATAGAGTGTTCATAAGCTGCAATAATAAACTGTAAATAAAAATAGTGACTTTTCTGATTGAATGATTGTGTGCTTTTTTAAATGTTTTGCTGACTTACAAAATGACAGTTAGTATAAGACTTAATTTTGAAGCTTGTTTACGTAGTTAAAAGCAAATATTAAATACTACTTAATATTAATCATCACTTTCAGTGTGCATAGGCTGATTTCCCCACAAATCCTCACCGGTTAAAACGCAATTCCGTGAAAACTGAGGTCTATCATTTTCCTAAAGCTGAAATCCCCAAATCCACCCCTCCAGTAGGATCAAGATTATTCTGATTTTTGGTGTCAAATCTGTCATGGCTGGACCTGCATCTGCCTCTCCATCTCTTCTCCCGCTACCTCCATCGCTCCCTAATCCTGTTTCGGCGTGGACCTAATCCCTTATTTTATGTCTCGTTGTTCCTCTGTTCCCAGAAATCGATCTCTGCTCACCATCTTTAAGGACGTCACAATTCACGTGCCCTGAGGCGGGGAAAAGGAGGGAGAGACGGCTTCCAGAGGAGCCGTGAGCAAGGAAACGCAAGTAAGTCCTATGTGGAAGGCTTTCCCAAGACCACTGCCCTCCAGCATCCATTCTGACTTCAGATTTCCACAAGACACTTCCCCAGTCAAAAGGATCTTTTCCAGTCCTCTATCCATTTACTTAGGCCTTGGTCACTTAGGCTCCTCCGTCCCTAAATTTTCAAGTTTCATAATTATTGTCACAAATTACTGCTTCTGCCATAACAGTCACTTTTTATTTTTATTTAAGTTATGTTGCATTTCATACTAGGCCATTGGGTTCATTATCATTCAACAAGTCCATTTTCCCTGCCCATTGTCCAGTAACTCCTTTTCTGATTTCTACATGTACATATTCAAATTTTTTGTGTGATAGCTTTCCTTTTCATTATATACTTGTAGTGGTAGTGACGAGTTAACACTAGTGGTAGTCTAGTACTAAAGTGTTATCTTGTGTATTATTATGCTTGCAAAGCAGTCCCTAAAGATCCGCCTGCCTTTCTCAATTTAAAACTGATGAGTCAATAGACATAATCATAATGATGTGGCATTTCCAGTTCAAGACATCTTCTCTTGCCTGATCAATAATAAAAGTTATTATTCAAGCTCTTAAAGGATTGACACAGTGGACGATTAATTCAGTCTGAGCGACTTATAATAATCAATCACAATTCCCCTCTATTTTTAATACAAAAATGAACAAGCTCATTTCTATACCTGCATCAAGACCTACAGAAGCCGAGAAGGGCCGTGGACGCAATTATTTTTTTAATGCCATTATCTTGAGATCATGAGTTAATTATTTCGTTATCTCGAGATAACAAAGCTTGTTTTCTTCTGATAACGGGTGAGTTTAGCTCGTTATCTTGAGAAAACAAAACGCACATTTCTCGAGAGACGATCAAGTCCTGATCACAACTGATTTCAGGCTTCAAGATCACTGTTATGCCTGCTGGAGGATTCATGATTGAACTGTTTTCTGCGTTTTTTGCCCCCACAGTCGACTGTAAGGCAGCACTGTCTCCCAGGCTGTGGTTATGGTTAGGGCTATGATGAGGATGAGGGTTAAGAAATGCTGCCTTACAGGCGACTTTCAGGGCAAGAAAATACCATGAACTGACACAACAGTAAGTTAATGATGCAAAAGCAAAAATGTGTGGTTTTGTTTGTAGCAGGCTTATTATCACAGCAGTCTCCTTTCATAGTGGCCAAACATGAGAGGTTGAACAACTACCATCCCTGCATCAGCTAGCAGCGGCTGACATAAAGCCTATAATAATGGCAGAGGTTCATAAAGACATTTATTAAGATCACCCGGTTTGCTTTGAGACTTCCAAGCCCGCAGTACAGTGACCTCCACAGCATCTCCATATCTGCAGACTGTGACCCCAGAACAAGCAACCAATTTGTTTTCTCGTGAGAACGACTTAATTATCTCATTATCTAGAGAAGTCCACCTGTTTTTCTCGAAATAATGAGATAACCTGTTTTCAGGAGAAAAGAGTTTTGAGCTTTGTTCTCTTGAGATAAAGAAATAATCAACCAGTTATCATGAGAAAATGAGCTTTGTTATCTCGAGATTACAAAATAATTAACTTGTGATCTGAGATAACAGCATCAAAAAATAATAGCAAGCATGCCCTTTCTCTGCTTCCGTATCGAGACCATGGTAACTGGAAATATTTTAATTTGGCTGTTCATGAAGTACTAAATTGGTGCTTTATGGGGCTGCATATTCTATGTTTGATGGGAGGAAAATAATAATGACAAAATCAAGTGCTGACTTTATATATTGTATTCCTTTATTTAGAAAACATTGTGACATCAAGATCGCTTCTGAAAAAGTGAAATCTAAAAAGACCATATGTGAAATACATCTGTGTTTGGCAGATATCGTATCTGTAGTATTATGTAGTATGTATTGTGTTTCCTGGCAGGCACAGCTTGCATAGCAAGGGGCACCGCGCCTTACCATATGCAGGTCACACGCACTGCATATGGCTCCACACAGGGGAGAGAGCACCAAGCTGAGCTTGAGGGAAAAAAAATACTTTTTTTTTTTTTTTATTCACTTTATTT
This sequence comes from Neoniphon sammara, assembly GCA_900302535.1. Classification (NCBI taxonomy): domain Eukaryota; kingdom Metazoa; phylum Chordata; class Actinopteri; order Holocentriformes; family Holocentridae; genus Neoniphon; species Neoniphon sammara. Next base: position 19,653 of record OMKZ01050971.1, on the reverse strand, counting down.
TAAATAAGAAACATAATAAGCAAAGCCGCATTTAACCCCCATAACCTGTAGGACGCAATTGCGTCAAGAAAAAGCGCGACATCTTTTGAATCTATAACTCGGTCAATACACAACGCAGACATTGCTGGATACACGAGATCTCACCTTTTGTTTGAACAGCCGATCTTCAGCACTGGCCAAGTAGGCTATAAAGTCCATTATTCTGCGTAAAAGATGCAAAACTTACTCCTTACAATTTTACGATCCTGCTCAACAGACGTCAAGTCCTCTCTTCTTGTTACAATCATCACACTTCGACAGTCTTCATATCAAAAGTAATGCTAATCCAGTCGTCGTCTTGACTCAGTCAGGCCTCGGCCAGCTTTCTTAGCCTAGCCATTTAGCCTAACCCCAACCCTGTGAGAAAAGACTGAGCCATGTTTTAACAGCAAATCGATTATGACCAGTTGGCATGGTAACCTATAGTAAACGTGATCAGAAATAGGAAGAAAAAGGAACTTTGGGTAATTGAGCCCTTATTTCTCTAATAGTGGAGAAAACCAAAAACTTATGAATAAAAGAGGAAAAAAACATGGACAACAGGGAGAGTTATGCCAGAAGCATATGTTTACATTGTACTTTTGTAGTACAAAGTAAACCAAAGATGTTTAGTATTTTACAAGAATGTAGGCCTACAGGCTTATAGTTTTATTCTCTGCCACTGTAAATTATATTTTTATTGTTCTAAATAGTAAACAGCAGGTATATGAGTACTCCCACTTTATTGTCCTATAAATCTGTTGAAATACTGGGGTTATTCCCCCTGAACCCATTCATATTGGTCTTCCATGTTGACATGTAAGAAGTTAGAAGAGGGCTTAGTGTACAGTATACCTAGTCTGTTTCTCTGTAATTTGTCAGATCGTCTGAGTCTTACCAGTGTGTAATGATTATGTAACTGATTGTCTTGTCTACCTGCCAATTTGGATTGTTGGACTGCCTTTTTGACTCGTTAGCCTGCTGATTTAGACTGTTGTTTGCCTGCCTGTTGCTCAGAGTTCTTATGCCTCTTAACCATGAGTGAACGATGCTGCTTAAAGCTCCTGTAGGTAACTTTTTCACTTCACAGTTTTGACAAATCACTGTTATACACAGAGAGTCTGAGAAAGAAAGAAAGAAAACCCTGAGCCATAGTTTGTAGAGATTGACCAGGAAAAAATTAACCGATTTGTTATTTCGGATGAAATTACTGAACCTCAATATACAGAGGAAGAAATTAGGCAATGCAGAGAAGAACAGCAGGATTATCCAAGTGGAATCAGGGCATAAAGGGACTAATTAGCAGCTATTTTTTCTAGACTCCAAACACTAACTGGTGGTGCCTAAAGATATGTTGAAAACACCCAGCCATGCCTATGGAGATGGATTACTGTGTCTGGGTTATCATGAATGGGACTGTGAACAGCTCTGGTTGATGGAAATGGTTAACGAGACAGCAGAAGGAAGCATACTTCATGTGACAGAGCAGAGTTATTTTGATATCCAGCAACACTGGAGATGTTATTCTGGTCCTGGAGAATAAACTGGACCTAATCCTGACAGAAGAGTAAGTCAACCAAATCATCTACCTATTTAGGAATCGCTAACCCATCTGACTAACCCGAGCTTTCCTATGCTTAATGATCCAGTATGCTAACTGTAGCAGCTGCATCATTTTGGTCAGCAGATGTGGGATGTGCATTTTTTAAATATATTGTAGCGGTTGACTTCAGCCTCCACACTGAAACAAGGAAGAACCTTGTACTTGAAACATCTTGGCAAATAAAAATCCTTGAAATGGGGACTACTTGGTGTGCGGCTCTATTTATTTCAACTCTGCAAGGCATTTTTTGATCCAGCACCCATCCTGTTGGGCTTTGGGATGTGCATGTCATTTTCATCACTTCATTAAAGGTTATAAACTCATTGGGTGGAATTTTTCTTCAAGTAACGGTTGACTTCAACCTGCACACTGAAACATCCTGATCCCGTGCATTGGTTCATCGTGGAAGTGGATGCGTCCAACCAAGGAATGGGTGCGTTCTCTCCAAGCGGTTGACAGAGGATCAGATGGTTGAGAAGCTTGAGAAGAAGCACTGGCTGGACCAAGCCAGCCAACCCTTTCTCGTGTAGCTGGATCATAAAAAGCTTAACTACTATCCTGCTAAACACCTCAAGCAGACAGACTGGCTTTCTTTCAAACCATTTCAATTTCATGCTGTCTTATCATCCTGGAGCCAAGAATACCAAGCCTGACACTCTCTCCTCTGCTGGGGAAGAATCTAGCCCTAACACCATCTTGCCATGGTGGTTGGGGCCATTACCTGCCATGTTGAGTGTCTGGAAAGGGAAGCCAAGTAGCAACCACCTTCTCATCTGTCATGTTAACCATGTCTGTCCCAGACTCTGTCCAAAGCCAGATCTTACAGTGAGGCCAACCTGCCAACCTGATGCTCCACCCAACAGACTCTAGTCCACAGCAATAATTCTGGTGGTCAGCCATGGAGACACCTGCTCCTTTGTCACCATCTGTCAAATCTGCTCCCAGCATAAGCAGTCATGATGAGCACCTGCCAGATTGTGTCCTCTCCTAGTGTCCCTGAACCCCATACAGCACTGGACTTTGTTACATGGATTCTGCCATCTTGTAGTAACACCATTCTTCTAACTGTTATGAATTGATTCTCTTAATTAGCACATTTCAGGTCGGACTGGGAACAAAATCTGGTCCTGGCAATTTTGGCCTCAACTGGCCCCCATTGGAGAAAAAAAAAACAACCCATAAGATGATAAGACTAATGAAAAGATACATTCCCTACACAACTTATTTTCCGAAATGCGTGACCCTGACACCACTTATACATCTGACAGACAACATATTACAAAGATATGACTGCTGCTGAATGTAGGCCAAGCAAAGAAATCGGCCCCAGGCATAACATCTCAGACACCACTGGTGCTACTTTGACAAAACTTGGAGGGATGACGTATTTTGGCATTGCGTTTGGGTATTATAAAACATAACTTCAAAACATAACCTTGGCCTGACGTAGGTGCTGTAATGGGAGGTTAAAGGTCCACTAACTCATTTTCCCCAAATCTCTTCTTCACGTTAAGCAGCACCCCGCTCTTGATCTCTACTGCAACACTCACCGGCATGGATGAAAAACGGCATGGTCATGCTCACCATGCCCCCACGAGCCCTGGAAGCCACACTGCGCTCATTTTTACTTTTTGGGTCTGACTGCTTCAGACCCTTCTGCATAATGATGGTCTTCCATTATTTCGTAGATCCAGATTGAAATGTGGCGCACCTGACGCGGAAACAGCACTAACTAGGCACAGGAATCCGGACAGGATTCACAGCAGCAGCTCCAGCCAATGATCCCGAAGCTCGTCTTCTTCTGCAAACATTAGTTGTTTTACACATGGAGGCCTCCATGGAGTCGCAGCCCGCGACATGTAGAATAAAATATGAATAGCTCCTTTTCATCATATAAAGCAATCTGACTCATCATCTCATGCGAGTGTACATAATTTTAAACATATTTATTTATGTAATTATTCTTTTTTTTTGTTATATTTTTTTGTCTACAAACGACTTAGTAGACCTTTAAAATGTTGCCTTTGCTCCAACCTAACAAAGCCCCTTTCCCCCTGCACCATAAATCTGACATTGATGAAAATGGCAAGACAAATCACGCTCTCCTTACAAATTACACTGGTTGGTCTGATGGGGGCGCTATAATGCCTGCGGTATTCATGGCGGATGATTCACTTGCTATTAATGGTGTAGGAAAAACTGTTACATTGTTAAAGCTGGCATTTATCTTCATCACATTTAGACTGGGAGGCCTTAAAGGGGGAAGAACATGTTCTGTGCTATTGGAGAAAGATCTTGAAATGGAGCACATAATCAGCATAGCATAGCCAGCACAGCACCTCAACACTTCTTGCTACTGTTGGGTGAGCAGTGCACCACAGCCTATCATAGTTTCTTTAGACAGCAAAGACTCATAATACTTTTGTCATTAGAAAAACAGGTGAGAAGAAGGAAAGTGACAAAGTTATGAAGACAGGAAGCAAGGAAGCTAGATCTTAATCCTTTATCCTTGCCTCGTCGATCATCTAGCTCGTGACCCAGATATTGATCTCTGCCCATGATCTTCAAGGGCATTTCAATTTTTAAGCATGCTCCGAGGTGGTGAGGAGCAAGGAGCCTTCAGAGTACCTAATAACTAGATCAAATAAATATGCAGGTGTTCATTTTTGACTCCTGACCTACAACTTACATTAATTTGTATCATTCCAGTGTTTTGTGAAAGTTGTTCAGGTGTTTACACCTTCCCAAAAACATTTTTTGACATTTCAACTTATTGCTGTGAACACTGAATCAATGCACAGGTACAAGATCTACTGTCTGCGGGGAACTGAAACAGACGGCTGTAAACATACAAATCCTGTGTTTCCCCCTATTCTCTCATTTAATTTTCCTCATAAGTGAAGTGAAAATTTTATATAGAGATGATTTGGCTATATCTAACACTATGTGGATCCATGCCATTGTAACTGCATTAAACCAATGGGTGAAGTCACCCATTGGTTTCTGAACCATTTAGAAACACTGAGTTTTGGCTGGTTGTTGCCATCTTATATACTTGTATATCTTGGAGCCAGAAAACCGAAATCTGGATGACGGGGTGGAGCTGAAGAGTAACGTACTAGTCTATAGTATACTACATCATACTATAAACTGATCTCTATACTATATAGACTACTATAAATACTCTACATAGTACAGCACCTTCATGATCAAGTTGACAAAATGCAACATGGTCACAGAACACACTACTACCTATACTCTTCCTATAATCATTCAGTAGTGTCACTGCTGCTGAAAATATGCACCCACAGACCAAGGTGCTTCTGTAAAATAAAACTCTATAGGGGAAACACTCACCCTGTAGTTCAGTGTTGTAACCTAGGAGTTGAGCAGGTTATCTAAGAAAATTAACCTGGCACTGACTACATCGTGCTTACTAAAGTTTATACCACCAAAACTGTTATGTTTTGAAAACCAAGCATTATTATTGTCTTAAAATAAGCGTTGTAATTACACACATGTGCACATCCAATTAAAAAGGAAACTTACCAAAAAAAATGGGAGAACAGAATCCTTAGAAGGTCTGTTAGTGCGGTTGAATGCAGAATGAGACATTTTCAGAGATGAGCTCCAAGAAAATGTAGCTAATGTTATAGTACCTAAATTATAAACATTAGCTCCTTAGAGAGGCCACAGTCATCAATGCAGACCAGACAGGACAAAAAAAAATCACAGTTCACTGTCACTTAAATGTACACAAAGCTGTGGCTATACATGCCTACAGTGCTACTCTGAGTTAAGATGATGCAGCTGAACTAGGGGGTATTTTACAAAGCAAGCTAACCAGATAATCCAGGCTTAATATCAGCTAGCCTGGCTTACTGAACTTCAAGTCCATTTTACGAGCTCATGGTTACAAGCCCACATTAAACTGCTAATGGCAACCAATCCTTAAGAGTAAGCCTGGTCTAGGGCAGGCTTAAACTCAGGATAAACACCAACTTCACTAAACCCTAACCTGTTAGAGTTCGGCAGGTCACTGGTGAGATTTTACAAATTTGACACAAATTTAAACAAATTTGACACAATTTTTTTTAATTTACAAAAATTTTACACACAAATTTTACACACACAATTTGACAAATTCTAAACAAATTTTAAGTGGTTCAACCTGGCTTAAACCTCAACATGACACTAAAATCAAATGTGTGTTAAAGCTTATTTTTTTCTGACATGCAGAACTTTAATTTTTTTTTGTTCAAAAGCAATCAATTTCTCATTTTTATATAAAATTAGCTACTGCCAAAACTCAATACTGTAGGCTTATGGCTATAATGTAAGAAAGTATACTAATCTGTCAAGCCATTAACTAGGATTACTGAGCACCACCAAATGCTGCCGTCACGCATAATTACGCACAGCACTGCAAGGCATGGGTCCAAGCTGAAACAAAACAGATAATAACGGCTTTAATAGTGTTTGCATTCTTACACATGTAGGCTATACTGAAACCCATTTATGGGTATGTTAACGTGAAGCCAATTATCCAAAATAATTTTCTAGCAATAAATAGGACATGAAGGAGGTACACTGTTAATTAAGGATGCCATGTGCTCAGGTAGCACACCTCCTCCAGTTCAACGGCTAGTGCTTTTTTTCTTAACTGCTTGAATAATGCTTATAGTTAATATGGTCATGTGCACACTCAATTTCATGACATGGAAGCTAAATACATTTACTAATTACCCTTTACTTGCTGCCTCATCTTTTGATGCCTTTCAGTGTAACTATAAATGTAATATTTGTCAGCCATGAATACAATGGCCACTTATTAAGGCCTAAATACTTGACGTCAAACAAACAAAACAAAATTGTCCCCTGCAATGAGTTTCAAAATATTCTTATGCATTTAATCTGTGATTTTTTTTTGTGGCCTTGTTAATGTTTAGAGTAATGCCTCCTTGGTTATAATCTCTTTCTATTGCTCATACAGCTTACTAATGACTGCTGTTATGTCTACGTGAACATAGCTGTTCTCTTTCCTTTCTGTTGAAATTAATTTAAAATATCTACTGCGCTTTTGTTATTTTTAAGCGCTGTGTGCAATCACGTAATGACTGCGCAAGCCTGGCTTGAATTACCCTTAACGACTGAGCAGTAATTGACTCTTGTTAAACCAGAATGATTCCATTTAAAAGGTCACACTAACTCAATTCAAGCTTATTTATTGAAGCCTGGATTTCTTATGCATGTTGTGTAAAATACCCCCTGCTCTACCTGGCTCAGGATAGCAACCTGTCAATTAAAGGTAACCACAACTTAAAAGCGCACCCCTCTTCATGGCCTTTTTAGTTTAAATGGGAACATAATTTTCAAAGTGAACAAGTGGCATGTTAAGCTGAAGCAAACGCAGGTGGTTGAAAATGCAGCGGAACAAAAAGGTTTACTTGGCAGCTTCAGGAGATACAAACAAACAAACATACAAACAAAAAAAGAGACTCGGAATGTCTAGAAAACTAGGTTACACAGCACACAGCAAGAGCAGTAAGCAAGTCTATGAACAAGTAGTGCCAATGAGAAACACAGGAACTTAAATACTAGAGCTAATAAGCAATGAGATACAGCTGGATGGTGAGAACAGGAGGAAGAGGAGACCAGCTGGTTAAACCTTGGGTGACCTCTGGTTGAAGGTACAGGTCCTAAGGGAACAAAACAGAGACTCATTAGAAGAAGGAAGATCAAAAATACAATGGCGTGGACTCTGCTGCATTGACAAAGAAGACCTGAAACTATTGATGGAAACCATAAACTCACATTTATTTAGGTAATAGGACATGTTTTTTTGTAAAACACCTAACACCAAAGTTAGTGTTAGGATGTGTTTTTAAAATTTGAAGCAAGGATGTCTCATTAGGAAAATACATGTTGCTTCGATTCATCTGCATTCTCCTCTCACATCTTATGTGGGAAAGATTAAGACATGAGGAGAGGAGGCAAGTGAAGGAATGTTAGGAAGGAAGGAAGGAAGGAAGGAAGAAGATAATTGATATAGTAGAAATAAAGTTGAAATACACAGAACAGTGGTGAGAGAAATTGGAATAAGATGAAGAGAATGAGGGATTTTTCAATAGATAAGATAATCAGAGAGCTGAAAAAACATGAAGAGGAGGAAATTAAGACAGACCAGGGGAAGGAAAGAAAGAAAGAAAGAAAGAAGGAAGGAAAGAAAGAAATAGTAGATACAGAGAGGAGGAAGACTGGCACCCATTTCTACCTGTCTCTTCCCATAAACCCTGTAAACCTTCTACCCCCAATCCCTTCAATAACAGCCCGTCACCTATTCTGCATTACAAACACTAGTATTTGTCCACAGCTTAGCTAAAGAATTCAAATAATGAGATAATTTGATGTATGCATATTGTAAAAAAGCTATGAAGTGCTGCTTGCACTTTCTAGGTGGTAGGGTAAGGGCTAAGTGGGGGTATGCATGATTGGAATGAGTGAAACTATGTCCACTTTAAAAGAGGTGCTGAAATTAAGAGAATCACTGAACACAATATTTTATTAATGTGTTGACGGGGAGCAGCTTTTTTTTGTATGCGGATGTACAGTGCACCAGCCTCCAGTTGGCTGATGGACTGGACATAAGTGCACATGGTGTGCAAGCTCACACTGTATTTCCAGGGTTATGCAGGACTATTGGAACATATTACATAACATTATTCCCATAAGCTCCTCCTCAACATAGCATGACTATGATAAGAGAATGAGCAGGATATATGATGAGATATGATGGAATAATATTCAGTAGAGTAAGACAATAAGACATACAGTAAGGTACAACATGATAAGATACAATAGGATATGAAAGGTTAGACCATGATAATATGATAATATATACAGTACAAAACAAGATAAGTTAAAATATAAATAAATAAAATAGATAAAATATATAACATACAGTACAATAAGATAATATACAATACGGTATAAGAAACATACCATATAAGATACAATGAGGTATAAAATGGTATATTAAGATGCAATAAGATAAGTTATGATAAGCTACAAAGATATATTTAATTACAACTGACCGATCCTAAATCCTGGCCCCCTTAGTTACTGTTGCTAGGTTGGAAAAGTTTATGTGCTCAGCCATTATGACGGTCAGATTCACTGATACACTTAAAAATGTTTTCTGGAGACAAATGAACCTAATTGCATCTCAAAGCTGCCAGAGATCATACAGTATGCAATGAAAGGATATGAACATAATTTATAGTTAGCAAAAGTGCATGGAAATATCTAGTTTGAAGCATCAGTAGGCTATGGTCCCAGTGCAAGGCGGAGAGGCTCATTTCATTCTCATATCATCCACATACTGTAATAATCTGAATGACATTCAATTGTTTCTAGTATTGTCTCTAGTCACTCATATTATTACTTTTAGTAACAGCAACTGAGTGCTAAACTAGTAATCTAAGGGCTCCATTCAAGTCTAACATTAGCAATGCCTCCGTCTATAACATTAACTCTTGGTTTGATAATAAGAGACAGTTAAATTAAAGACATTGACTTACCTGCAAGCAAATAAAGGTGCTTTGTTAATTTAATTTATATTCAGTTGGCTGTGTGGTCGGCCACACAGTTCCAAAGGAGGTATGTCGCTTGGTCCTATTTGTTTCAGGGTCCAGGGCGCGAAAAAAAATGCTCTGTTGTTCAGTCTCATGGGATTCTGTGTACCACTGCTGCATCTAGAGATGGGAATCAAAAACCAGTTCCAGTTGAGAACCAGTTCCAAACTGTCCGATCCACTGGAATCATATGCCTCCGAGCTTATCAATTCCCTTGATCAATGCCGGCATGTTTTTCTTACAGTTGCTTATTATATGCTTTTAAGAAGAAGACCATTGTCATTTATTTTAACATGTTCAAATGTTATTAGGCAGACATGGTGGTCATACACTGAGGTTGTGCGTAGTTGCTGGTCTTGCCATAACCTACACTGAAGGCACTGACCTGTAGGGGAGAACGGGGTAAGTCGAGCCAGTGGGTAAAATGAGCCACCCCCTGTATCTAGGTAACATATAAAAGTAATCATGTGACCACAAATTAAGGAAGTATAATTCACATTACTCAATCCACCTTGGACTCAGTCTAAAATACCTTGCTTACTGAAAGTCTCACTTCATGTGCATTTCAAAGTATAGGCGCATCCACTTCAGAATCATTTCCACCTTTGCCGGTATCGTTAACGGGCGGCTCGCGTCCTGCCTGTGCTTGTAAAATTTATATTTAAAAGGTTCATTATTACGGTTTTGTATTACTCTGTAATGTAGCACAGTGTTAACCCCCAACCAAATCTTTGGTCAGAGGCAGCCCTATTCATCATATTACTAAAGCTAACAGTCTTGTATCTTAATTAAAATAGGTAAGTTTTGCACATTATTACATGTTAATTTAAGTCAATGTAAGCTACACAACAAGGTAAAAAACTTAGCGTAATTGTGGATCTGAGCCACTGTGTGGGTAAAACGTGCCAGTGATGTTGGGGCAATTTGAGCCAATGGCTCAATTTAATCCCAGAAGTTTAAATAGGCAACATATGTACAAAGTAGCCTGTGTATTTAATTTCTGATATTCTAGAGATAGGATCAAGATGGCAAGCCAGTACAAAAGAAATACAAATAGAGCCTCAGCTTCCTTGGATGATCAAAAGAGAGCAGTAAGGCAAGTGTTAGAGGGGAGGTCCATTTGGTCTGTGGCAAAGGACCACAAAACAGACAGAATGATATCGAAGAAGGCTTATCAACTAAACAAGTAAAAGAGAAGTTCCCAGAACAGGTTATACCACATTAGATTTTTGAAGATAACATGGAGATTGAACTTGCAAGCCACATCAAAAAACGTGCAAACATCATGGACTAGCCTAGCTTCATCAAAGTGAAAAAAATAAACCTTATAGCAACCCCAAAGCTGTCTTATTTACACAATGTATCATGTGATCATATGTATTACATGGTAATGAAATACATCTTGGATTAAAAAAAAACAAACAGCCAATTTAGGAAAAGTTAGATGGTATAAACTATAACCGCTGAACACCTGTTCATTGCTGTAAAGTTTTTTTCACTTTGATGGTGCTAGGCTAATGAGTCCTGTAGCTTAATTTTTTATACTAAGCTAACATGAAATGCTACCCATCGGAACCGAACCAGTGGACATACAGAGGTGAAAATGGTATCAAACATCTTGTCTCACTATGGATAAGTCAGAAAAAGGAATTTTTGCTGAAAACATTGAAGTATTCGTTTAAAAGTATGAGTTTTTGGTTTTGTTAAATTGATGCCATTAATAAAGTTCAAAATTATCTCAAAATTGTTGAAAATTTTGTCTCAATTTTATATCAGTATGTATTTACCCCAAAAAGGCTCAATTTGCCCCGTCGCCATGCTCATTTTACCCCTACCTTGGGGTAAGTTGTGCCATAGGACTAACTTTTTTTTTATGGGTCATTGTTCTAAAACCATAATAACGAGATAACTTGTTTTAATGTCAATGTTTACACAACAGCTTGAGGTATATATGGTAACTACTATTTAAAACAAACTGCAGTAAAATGATCAAATGTAAAGTGGCTCCTGTTACCCCGTTCTCCCCTACTTTCTACACTGTGATCAGACTCAGATTATAACAGTTAAGTAGATGCTGAAAACCTATGCCTACTTTATTTTCCACACAGAAAATTGATCAGGAATCAATAAGGGAATAGATAAAGAATCAGACCGATAAGCAGAATCAATAATGGCATTGGTATCAATAAAATCTTATCAATTCCCATCCCTAGCTGCATGTACCCCAGACACATTTCACCATTTTTAAAGCAACAACACAAATTGCTGAAAACACCTCAACATTTAGAGAAACTTCATGCAAGTCTATGAAGAAAGATGTGTTGTTTGTCTAAAGGTAACTAAGCTAAGCTACAACTGGCCGGTTTTTGCATTTGGGAAGTGGGACTTAGAATCAGGCAATAAAGTAAAAACTAAAACATAATACAGTAACATACAATACGGTAATATGATAGGAAACAATATGAGAAGATTTAATAATACAAGAAAACAATCCTAATTCTAGAGAGTGCAACACCTGTGTCCTGCATGTTTGAAAGTGAAATGCAGTAGGACCAATAATGTGTGCAAATGTTTTCCATCAGTTCAACCTTTTAAGGTCACTGAGGGTGAAAGGTCATGTGAACAAGAGAAAGGCCATATATGACTTTAATATATATTACTGTTTAATGGTAACCGTATGTGTATCTCTTACCAATTCACTGATATGACCATTTTAAATATTGAACATAGGTACAAACTATCTATGGCTCTATCACTGAGAGCACCGGTAGAAAATGAGATAGTGAGAGAGAGAGAAAGTGGCAGAGAGAGAGAAAAGACACTCAGTCCTAGAGTTGTTGTTGACTTGTGGAGGCTAACACAGGAACGCCAGACATTTTCCAATAATCTGTCGATGGATCATGTGAGCTGAGAGGGCATTTCCAGTGAAAACACTGTCTGGTTGCAGCAGACACAAACATGCACGCAGGCATGCACACGCACACACACACACACACACACACACACACACACACACACACACACACACGGCGGACACTGGTAGTTTTCCATCATGCTTTGACCTAGGCTGAAATGAGCTGGCAGGCTTGGCTGGGCAGTATAGTTGTGCCAATGAGAATGGTGCTAGGTTGTTGTGCTCTCTCTCTCTCTCCCTCTTTTTCTTTTTCATTCATCTCTTTTGCTCCCATTCATTCTCTCTTGCTTCTATCCTGTTTTCTTATCTGTCTTTCTGTTCTACAGAACTACACCCCTCTTCCAGGCATGAAGAAACCAGAAGACCACTTGAAAATAAGCAAGAGATCTGGAAAGGGACACAAAGAACACACACACACATACAGAACTTGAATTTCAAAGTTATCTTTATTCACATATGCGTATATAGTACAGACAAAAGTGGCCGGACTACAAAGTGCAAAAGAGAAACAAAAGCAATAAACGAGTACACAGAAAAACAGAGAGAGAGAGAGAGAGAGGGGAGGAGGGAGAGAAAGAGACAGAAGCTGGAACACCAGAGGTCAATCAGAGTTGGCACTAGAGGTACTGGCCAAGGTCATCACATTCTCCCTACCCCTATGGATGCCCCTGTCTCAGCTGGGTCCAGGTGGCACTGGTAGAAGTCATCAATGAGGGAATGGTCCAAGATGTCCTGAGCTAGAATCCAGAGCGTACCCTTCCCAATTCACCAGGTACTGTGTAGACCTCACTGCCATCAAGTCTAGGTGGTGAAGGGGGCTTGCAAAAGGGGGCCAAAGGATTCTGAACCACAGGCTTGGTGGGAGACATGGAGAGTCTAAATCCTCCTGAGGGTGTGCGGTAATTGCACCTGGACAGCAGCAGGACTGATGAGCTTGGAGACGGTGAGTGAGTCAATGAACCATGGATCCAACTTTTTGGGACTCTGTCTACAAGGGTAGGTCTTGTGTGGAGCGCCAGGACCGGTAGCTGGGGGCTGGGGATTGCTGGCAGTCTGCCTGGTGCTTACAATGGGCATATGAACGGATCAGCATGGTGCAGACCTTCTTTCAGGTCCAAGAACAACTTTGGAAAAATGCCTGGGCCAACAGAACACTGACCTCCTCTTCTTGGACAGGAAACCTGGAGGGATGGGGGTTGGTATCCAAGCACTGAAAAGGAGATAACCCCATGAAGGAATCAGGCAGTGAGTTGTGAGCACATTCAACCCAAGCCAGCAGCTGACTCCAGGAAACTGGACGCTGATTTACCAGCCAATAGAAGATGGTCTCCAGATGATGGTTGGCTCACTCCATCTGGCTGTTGGTCTGAAGGTGGAATCCTGAAGATAGACTGAAAGATGTTCCGATTAATTTACTGAATGCCTTCCAAAACTGGACAGTGAATTGGGGTCCCTATCACAGACAATACCAACTGGTAAGCTGTGCAATTTAAAAATATGGTCATTCATGAGCTGGGCAGTGCAACAGAATCAAAATAAATAAAATTATATAAGTAATAAATACATGAATACCATGCATATTAAACTTGCTCGATTTGCACAATGCTTAACTGTCTTCATTTGCACTTTGTTGATGAAGTCTCTGCCTCTTCTGTAATGTCAGGTTTGTATCCCTTTTTTCTCGTTGTGATGTAGGCCATTTATATAATTTATGTAATTTTATCTTTATAGTATTTTGTTGTAAGTTATGCACTGTTGTTTTTCACCTGTTGCTTGCTTGCTTGCTGTCAGTTTCTCTTAAAGGGACAATAAAAGTAACTGAATTGGCAGATGGGAGTTTAGGGAGTGGAGCAAAATGAGCAGCCTTGGAAAATTGTTGCTGCTAATGTCAGGAGCTTAAGAGAAGTCAAATGCAAAAACTGGTGGGAGAGGGCATCAGGCATATGCCCAGTTCATATTTCCCAGCAGGAAGTGCACATGAACATCCTACTAAATCGAACAAGTAAGTTGGGTAAACTGGGATTCTAGATGTTACACGAATTGGCCCAGATGTGACGTTTCATAATTCTGCAAACCTCTGTGACCAATTCTGTGAACTGTGGAATTTTTGATAGTGAAGTATTGCCCTTACTACTTCTCAAGAGAATTCACTATCATTATTATAATAGCTGTGTACATCCCTCCTGACATCAAAGTTAAAGAGTCTTTGAGTGAACTTTATGAAGCCATTAGTGGATTACAAGCTGATCACCATGACAGTTTTTTAACGTTTTTTCAACCATGCAAACCTCAAATCAGTCCGCCCAAAATTCTCCCAACTCGTTAACTTTGCTACCACAGGGAATAAAAACATTGGATTTGGTCTACAAAATCATTCGGGATGCTTACAGAGCAAAATCCTGTCCTCGCAGGGGATATTCTGATCACATTTCTGTCATGCTGATACCAGCATACACACCCCTTCTCAGATGTATTGAACTGGTTTTGAAACAGATCAAGGTATGGCCAGAGGAAGGGATGCACAGAAAATCCAAGGACACCTTCAGCACATTACAGACACGTGGCTCGTGGAGCACGGCATCCAGACCATCACCGACTACAAACTACAAACTACAAGCTCCACGAGGGTGCGATGGTGATGGCACCCTACCTAATGTGCTGAATAAGTTCTATGCACAATTCAAGGCATAGAGCAATGTATCTGCAGCTTCAGTCCACGCAAAGCAGCTGGGCCAGACAGCATACAAGCTGCATGCTCAAAGAATGTGCTGACCAGCTAGCAGAAGTCCTTACTGACATATTCAAGAGTTTCTTGAGTCAGGCAGTTGTCCCAGCCTGCTTTAAGACCACATCCATCATCCTGGTACTGAAGACGGCTGTAGTTTCTGCCTCAATAACTAACGCCCAATGGCATTTACTCTTTGAGAGGCTGGTCATCAGCTGCATGAAATCCGGACTTCTCACTTCAAAGGACCTCAGTTTGTGTGCCACAAAATAGGTCCACTGAGGTCCACTGAGAACATAACATGCAGAACTGGATACTGGACTTTCTGACCAGAAGACCCCAAACAGTTGCCAATCTGCCAATTACAGCTCCACACATAAATCACACATGTGTGCACATCACAGATGACCACAGCTGGTGACATAACACCACCTCTATCGCCAAGAGCGCACAGCATGGTCTCCTTTTCCTGCTTTTCCTGAAGAACAGACTCCCTAACCTTAACCCTAACCCTAGACAGGACCAGTCCCACTCTAACATGCGAGGCAAACAGATGCAGCATCAAGTGGAGAACAGGGTCAGGGAAAAACAGGATAGGAGAGGTAAACTGTGGCCTATGCTATTAGAAAGCCTGCTTGGCAGCTGTGGACCAAATCTGGAATCTTTGAGGATGCGAGAGCATTGAGAGATGCATCAGACTTCTGTAGTTGTGCATCAAGTGACGGTACAAATTTGCAAATCCCAAAACCCGCTGCAACTCCTTACGACCAGTAGGATGTGGCCAAGACTTCTTTCACATTATCATAGTCCATCTGTATGTTGCCTGTAGATACTACAAAACTGAGAAAGGGGACAGAGGAATGTTGAATCTCACAGTTCTCAGCCTTAACTTTCTGATTCTCAAGGACACAATGAAGGTCAAAATGGACATGCTGGGCATGTTCCTCAAAAGACCTAGAGAAAATAAGAATGTCATTCAAGTAGACAAAAACAAACAGGTTAACCATATCCCTTAGGACACTGAGAGTGTTAAACGCCATCTTCCACTCGTCCCTCTCATGAATACTTATCACAAGATAAGTATTCCCATTCAGTGGTTGATAGTTAAGGGATGGATTGTCTTGTCCTTCTTGTCCTCAAATTAAAAAAACAGCTCCAGTAGGAAGAGACGGATAGATGATCCAGCTTCAAGAGACTCATTAATATATTTATTCATAGCCTCAGTCTCAGGTTCGGTAAGTGAGTAGAGACAATCTTCAGGAGGTGAGGTTCCAGGTGTTGAGTCATGTATGGTCTATGAGAGGGCAGGGACGTGACCCTGGTCATGGTGAACCTAGGTTTTACATCCAAGTCGTCAGGAGGCATGGCTGACAAATCTGGAAACTCCTCCTGGAGTTGGAGTGCAGTCTGAGGCACCACAGAACACTGTTGAGAACAATATCAGAGGGAGCTACAAAACAGACTGGAGCCCATAATACTATTACTGACCCAGTCTATATGGGAATTGTGCTTCCTTCACCTAGGAGGTCCCTACTGGTACCTGAGGTGAGTCGATGAGATGTAAAGAGATCTGCCCACGGTGATTACCAAAAATTAGAAGCCTTAAAGAATCCAAGTGACCTGAGCCAGGGACTGAATATTGATATTGCTGGCTTTTACAAGAGTTCAAAGGTCATAATTCATAGGTGCTGAGCCGATGAGGAATCAGTAAAACTCATCAAAACCCACTTAATTTAAGTATGGAGGGTTTTTTTTCTGTAAACAAGCTTAAAATTGAAAATAAAACATTAAAAGAGAAAATGTAAAATTGCACTTTGAAAATGTAAAGTGAAATTGAAAAATGGAAAAGCTTCAGTGAAAATGCTTACATGAAAAAGAGAAAATTGAAAATGGTAATGGAAAATTGAAAACTGTAAAACAATTATGAACAATTATGAAACTTAAAATGGAAAATGGAACTGCTTAGATGATAATGCTCAAATCAAAAACTTAAATGAAAAGCTTAAATTTATTTAACATTTATTGCATTTACCCCTTTCCATTTTTAATTTCATTCTTTCCATCCTTTCCCTCCAGCCTTCAGGCCGTGCCTTCAAATGGAAAGGGGCAAACACAATTAATTATAATTCAGTCTTTTCCATTTTTCATTTTCAATTTCATATTTTCCATTTCATCTTTTCCATATAAGCTTTTATATTTTAAATTTCACATTTTTCAATATCACTATCCTTTTTCAAATTGCAATTTTACATTAGCAATTTCCTATTCTTTTTAACATTTAATTATGACCTAATTATTCCTAGTAGCAGTGAAGTAAAATAACCTAGTTAACATTTTTTTCTGTTAATTTTTTTTTCTCTTTCTCTTTCTCTTTCTTTTTTTCTCTTAATTTAAAGTATGGGTAAAAAAGATTTGTGGATAATAAAGTGCTACCAATCTCCCTACTGCAAAACATCAGGAAGCAGAGCCAAGACAGTAGGAGATTTTTGTAGAGGAGTAGCACTAATCTGTATATCTTGGTCTACTTGCAAGCATTTTAATGGACAAGACACATGACATGTAGGAAATGGTGGAGGTCCTTCTGCGTTGCTCTGCTGGTGTCAGGCGAGCTCTATCTACCTGTATTGTTTCAGGAGAATGACTGGCTGTGGAGGAACCTGATACAGTGGCAACAGGAAAAGCAGGAGGGCCCTCACTCCCCCAAGCTGAGAGCAACTGAGGTTCTTTTACCCGTGATGCTGACATACAAGACTCAATTTTACTGGCGATCATTTAGAGAGTTGTGATTCACTGGCATTTTCCTGGAGGCCAACTCATCTTTGTAAAGAAATGACCTGCAGGTACCAGATCATATTGTCAGTATCTTAGGTAGCAACTCAGAGAGCCAGAAGCAGGGATACAGTTAGAGACTTCACTGAAGACAGCAGGCAGTTCACAGTAAGAGGCAGGCAACACGTCATACATGGTATAACAATCCAACAAGCAGATTTACCAAAACAGCAGTCAAAAACAAAAACTGAGCAGAAAACTGGGTCAGAATCATGAAGCAGAGCAGATTCAGGCAGGCAGGAAGGAACTAGGAAACACGATAGGACAAGCTGGCAGAGTGACTGGATAGGGTAGGCATTAATGGTGAATGGGTTAATGAGATGACAAGGAAAAGTTGGCTGGGTGGTAGCAAGGCAGAAGCTGATAGATACAGTCTAGAATTAGAAATCAAACAAAGTACAAAATTTAAACCAGTTTAAAATTAAATATAGAAGAATAATTTCTAAGTATAAAATTCAAAATGACAATGTGCGTGGTTTCCTTTAGGATTATGTTAGGCATGAGTTTGTTTAATCATGATGACATTCTCCTTGTTTATTGCTTACTTGTACATAACGGACATGTACAAGAAGGAACCTTTTTGAACATGTAGTAATTTCTTTATCATTACAATTTCCTTTTTCTTATCAATATGTTACTTTATATGACTCTATCCCTCAATTTATATTGTGATGTTGTGTATTTTTTTCACTTGTCATCATTTTTCATATGTTCAAAATAAATTAACAATTCAATTCAGTTCAATTGGTAGACAGCAGGCAAGGGAGGAGAATAGACATGGGAATGATTACCAGATGACAAAAAGATGTGTAGATGTCAGAGGTGGAAACAGAGCTCACAGGGAAAGAACTATAGGATCTGGAAAGAGACACAAAGATCACACAAAGAGAGACAAACATAACATGGAGAGAGAAAGAGACAGAAAGAGAAAGAAAGAAAGCTAATTCATGCTTCTTCCAGTCTACATGGCATCAGTGGCGATATTATGTAATTGCAGCATATGCGACTGTGTGTGCTGGATCCGCAAAGGGTCTAAGTGTGGAGTCGAGCACCTCTGGATTTTGGTCTGCACAACAGTGTTGAGGAGACTGCGTTGCAGTGGTTGGCTGGATCGCTGCTCGAAAAGAAATGGCAGAAGTGAACCGCACTGCACCATTACGGCAATGGCTCAAGCTCTATTCTCTCAAGCCGCTTTGATCACAAGAACTATGAATCGACTGGTGTCCGCTGAGACCAAGTGCACTCTCCACACTGTAAACGTGGAGAGTGCAGAATTGGCTGAGAGAGAGAGAGAGAGAGAGAGAGAGAGACTGGGAGACCAGGACAACCAGATTTGGTGGCACAGGTACTAGCCAAGGTCATGAAATTGCTCTTTTAAAGGTTACTGATGATTTTAAGCTGAATGCAGATGTCAGCCATTGCTCCGTTGAAGTTCTTTTAGAACCCCGTGTGGCCTTTGGCACTGTAGACCATGCACAGTTGGGTAGATGTGAATAGGCCAACTCTTGAATGGTTTAGTTCTTACCTTCAGAATAGATCCTTCTCCGTTTCAACTTGAAGCTCTATGGAGGCATTGTTTGGTTTCTGTATGGTGTTTCCCAAGGCTCTATATTGGGCCCAACTCTTTTCAGTTTGTATATGCTCCCCTTAGAACCTATAGTTCAAGGACATAAGGAATGGAAGGAACATTTTTGGCTGATGACACGCAACTGTAGCGGTCTGAAAAACCAAATGATGTTACTGTTTTTATTCACTCTTAATTACCGCCTTACTAACATCAAGTGTTAGTTGGCAAAATTTTCTCTACAGCTGCATGAAGGCAAATCTGATGAGGTAGTGTCTGACCCACATAATTCCACCAGTCTGATACTTAAAACTTAAAATAGTCTGTATGCAAACATGAAAACTTATGCCAGGAACTTATCTTGTT
>OMKZ01050967.1:0-16651 GCA_900302535.1 Neoniphon sammara | reverse complement strand
TAGTATTTACAGCCTTAAACTTTTCCAAAATATCACTGAAACATCACATCAGTTGTGACATAATATTTACTACTATCAGTTTTTACAATATCGAAACTATTTACAAGTTACATACCTAGCTGAGTCACATGTGTTCTTACTGCTGGCCATGGCTTTCTCTCTGGCAGCACAAAGGTCTCTTCCACACAAACGTCACCCCAAATCACACTCACCCCAACATAAATTGTGTATAACTTTTACTTCCCATATCGAAACAAGCCCATTACTCCTCACAAATCCCAGCAGTGATGATTTGTGGATGCTGGTATGGAGATGGTGGACCCATGGGAGACCCTGAAGAAGCTGCTTGGGCGCTGGAGGAGAACCTCTTCCTGCTCAGGTGAATGTGGGTCTTGATAAAGGAAAAGGAGACAGCAGACAAGCCAACAGACCTCTGGATGTAATTAATGCTGGGTGTTTATTAGAGTAGCGGCCTCATTGCCAGCTCATTGTCGAGTCTGTACTTGAGTAATGACCACACTCAGTAACAACGATGAACATGATTACATGCAACACGCTGCACCCAATTACAAATGTTATCAACTGAAGAAGACCATGCAATTGTAGATTTAGGCAATTGAAAAAACAAAATTTACGCAATTTATATCTCACAGCAACATGGACTGTAATGGCAGTGATAGTAACACATCATGGGCTCCTATGATAATGAATCTGAATTCTAAACAAGACAATACAGCCACAAAAAATAGAGATTATGATTGATTTTAATAGCAGATTACTACGAGCGTGATAGAATCACTGCCAATTTGTTTTTTTGGTAATTAAAGTGGCCAATATGGAGGAAAATTCAACAAACATTTCAATTACTGCCTCTTTGCATAATTTCTCTAAGGCAATGGAGAACATTTGTAAAGTGGCTGTCTTACATTTTCCAGGCAGGAAAAACCCTGGAGAGCTGCCACTGACACTCCTTTGAAACATCCCCTCAGAAGAGAAGACAAAACAGATGTGTAAGTTAGGGGATGCAAAGAATATCGCACCTGTTCGACATGAAAGTCATGTTATAATGATGACATGACGATGATAACATCCACTGAGCATGAAGACAGAGAATGCCTTTTCTGGGGAGGAAATAGTGGCTCATCTAGGCTACATGATGCAGATCCAGAGCGTCCTCCCCCAAGAAACAACCCCATAGGTCGTTTGTTCCTACCCTATAAAACAACCCACAGTAGTGTTTCCTAAATTGGCGCCACTACTGGTAGTGAGCGATGTTGTAGAAAGAGTTTAGGTTTTGTTTACGTGTCATTCGTTCTTACGTGTTTATTATTGTGACCATGACGATGGAGGTCCTTACCGTAACCTTTTCCTGAACTTAACCAAGTAGTTTTGGTGCCTAAACGTAACCAAACAGCGACTGTTTTGAGAGTTGTTTGTGCAAATTGGCGCTACAGCTTTAAGAAACGCTCCTGTGGATCCTTCAAGATGTTTCATTTGTGGAATCGTCGCTGTAAAGCAAGTAAAGCAAATTAGGGAAGCCGTACAATCATGTAGTTGTTCAGGAGTTCAGAACGTCCTATCATCACTTCGCTCGCTTGGTAGAGTGGCTGGTCTTTGGTCGCAGGTCAGCAAAGTGATGATGTGGTGGTGACATCACCTGCCACCGAAGACCAGCCACCCTAATTTTCACCATTATTTGTCAGGCTTTACAGAGATTTGGGTTTGGGGTTTGGTTGCTGTTTGAATCCTGTAATTGGGTGGAAAGAACTGCCGATCTGTCAGGTCTGTCTTGGACAACCTCGCATAAAGTGTCACTTCCACCACATCAGCTTGAAAAAAAATTACATAGTAGCACTTTTGTTTCTAATAGGTTTTGTGGCATGAGGTTGTCACATGAAGAAGTGGTAGATTTATTACAGCAGAGCAAATTTTACTGGTACCCATGGTATGTATCTAGGCAACCCGTATGCCACCATCTTTCTATTTTTGTCCCCTTGCAACATAGTGTCAGAAGTGGACAAATGTGAAGTGGGCAGTGTCTTGGAAGGGATCTATGAGCCCTCCAAGTCTGCCATCTATGAATGAAAAACACAAGCCACTTCTCTACAATTATGAGGACAATGAGCTCAGTTTTGTCCATATATGCATTTTTTATTTGGTTTGGGATTATCCGTCCCAGCTTGTATCAATTAAGTCCAGCATCTGGAAACCATGGCCATGGGAAGCAGGGTGCTGCTGGTCTCTGCTGACAAGATGATGATTATTCTTTTCTTCCTGTCTGTCTCGTTTTTTTTTTTCAACTCATTAAAACATTTTGAATAATTTTCATTAAAAATTGTATGTTTGGGAAAGTTTCAGGAAAAAATGCAATACGGAACAACTGTATAATTATTTGAATGCACAAATGTGCTCAAAGAACGCATAGTGGGCACTTAGGGTTAGACATGTTAAAATGTGTGCATTTGGTCTTCTTTGGTCATCTGATTCATATTATAGCATGTTATATTAGAATGTGACGTTACGTATGGGATTTTCACAAAAAAAGCGTTCCCTCAAACTGCTAGCAATACAAAAGGCCTGGAGGCGTGCCAGGCCCCATGATGGGGAAAAAGCCAGCATTGCCCCCTTAGATTTGGTTTATCTCCCACTGCAGCGCCCCCAACTTGAATCATCTTCCCACGGCCAGGTCTAGAAATACAAGTACAATGGCGAAAATGTGCGGGGCATGTTAGGTGGATAAAGGAAAACAATGTAGAGTCAGGTCCCATAACATTAGATTTTTATTTTTCTTGATCTTAGAGACGTCTTTGGTGACCAGCTGTCAGTGCTTCGGTGTTTGTGCACTGCACTTTCTAGAGATCATTCTGCAGCGGTGTGTTAGTAGTGCCAGTTCTTTGACATCATCAGATTGACCGCACATCCCAAACCCCCAGAAAAACAAGCATGGGCTGCTCTGTTGAGACTAGTGAAGCAACTACAAGTAAAGCAACTCCAGAAATTAAGCCAGTACCTCAGAGATAATGTACAGCTGCAGGGAAATAATCAACTGATAAAGGGTCGCACTTAATTTTACAGTACACTAATTAGACATAATCAGTACATACTTTGTATGAAATTTGACAGAAATTAGAAATAATATGTCCCAAATTAGACAGCAAACCGACATAATTACATTCTAATTTTAACCAAATTATAGTCTTGTTGAAAACAGAATACAATGCCATATTAGACCCAAAATATACAATTAGACATTATTCTACCCGAATTAGGCACCTTACTACCAAGTATCATTAGACACCACATTTAATGCTACCAGAATAGCTTATGGGCCTATGATATTTAGACAACACAATATAATATATAATATAATAATCAGACAATACACTGAGCGCTCTGAGGACAGTACATTTATTATTGGCTTTTATTTAACAGTTTCACCTTGTTACAGGGTAATTTGCTGCTCGTTAGAAGAAAACTGTACGGTAAACTAACGTGAAACCTGACAGTTATGTCAACAAAAGACTACTGCTTACAGTAACTTCAGTTTGTACTTTTAATGTGTCGAGAGTTATCAATACACCTATGAAACTGAGCTAAAAAGACAATTATTCAAATTGGCTGTGAAAAGTTTACCTCACAATTCTCTACCAACAAACTCAAAACTGTCTCAAAATTCAGCCAACTTGCAAAGTGATGTAAGCACTGGCCCAACATAATAATGAAGTCACTCAATACACTCAGTGCAGTAAATGATAAACGGTCCAAAAGAGAATGAACAGCAACTACGTCGCTCTGCAGTCCCTTCTCACTTTGAAGTGTTTTTTTAATGCCAATGTTCACTCTAGTTGCAGCTCAGAGACAGTTGCTTTCCTTTAAAAGAACGCTTGCCTTCCTCTTCTGTGGCATCGGGCGCTCGGAAAAGCAAACGTAAAAGCTTTCATGAACAAGGTTGTCACTTTTGTATGATATCAGTCAGCAGTGGAAAATAGCAAAATGGACATTTACGTTTATGAAAAGGTTGATTACTGCATATAACAAATAAATAGGATATATTATAAATGAACAGTCTATGTCTGTGGCTCTGTATGTTCATGCTTAAATCACCCATTGGCCTGAAATTGGCTTTTCAGTGAGCCATTATGGGGTGCACACCATTCACTGTGGATGTGTCATGTTGTTGTGACCAGTGGTGAGCTGGTTGTCAAGGTGAGCCTGGCAAGGAAGTCCAAGAAATAATAATGGAGGGAAGCAGTAAGAAGAGAACAGCACAGATAAAGGTTCAGCAGACAAGACCATGACCGCAATTAACAAGCGTAGTGAACATCAGCACCGGCGCTGCTTTACCAGGCTGCTGCTTTTAGACAGAGTCCTGTGAGGAGCTATTGCTGCCAACGGAGCTTTTATTTTCCATATACTCATAAAACTAAACATCGATTTTGCAACTTTGCTCAGCTCATTGCATAATCTACAGTCCAACTTTTTCCTTGGCAGACATCCCAGCTCCAAGATCTGCTGCAACAGTCCATCAGAATGTGTGTGTCACACTCTCCCACTGGGCCAACTGCTACTGCTTACAGAGGAGACATGTGATTAAATACCAAACACCTGCGTGTAATTCAACTGTCTCTGATGTAGGACCTTGACCACATGGGGCAAGAATTGTAAGGAACCACATCAACTATAGCTGCTGAAATGCCCCATATTCACATATTAATAATGTTGCATTCAACTTGATGATACATATACTGAAGCCCAAACCTTGTAACGAACCACAATTTGTCAAACTGATTATTGTAAATCAATCTAATAATAAGGGGGGAACTATTTGGGAGTATAAAAGTGGCATTAATAATCAAAGAAAATATGTCAAAAGTGAACATGACAGTAATGAGGGAAAATTCTGAAGTGTGCACATTATTAATGGTGAGAAATCCACTTCACTTTCTGTCTAAAGTCAGCCATTTTTCTCTCACCTTGCCAAATCTGCCATTGCACATTATTAGGGAGGACCACAACACACCATAATTACAGTGATATCCACAAATGGTTGGACTTGATTTATTTATGGTAAGGTAATTTAGCCTGAGTTGTTACAGTATCTAACCTCAAAAGGTTTGCATGAGAAGTCGAACCCTAACAAGGACATCACTGTATGCCGGAACTGTATTAAGTTAACATCAGAGAAAGCTGTCCCTATGTTTTTCAGTGCCGCGCCAAATCCGCATTGAAGTGGGATGTACAGTAGCAGAGCCAAATTTATGTGTTTTTGTATTTCAGATTACTTCGAAAGCCCGGATCCTCGCATTATTTTTTCTCTCTCCAGAGGACCAAGACTCAGAGGGCAGGAGATCTGTAATTTTATTTCCAGTTTTTCCCTTTTCATCCCTCCGCACACCTACTTCTTTTCAAGCTTCTTTTCCCTCTCTTTCCTTTCTTTTTTGATACACTTGCTTGTCACTGACTCTTGGTGAGACTCATTAGAGAAGTTGGGTCTATGGGATGAATGAGCTGGCGGTGATCTCACTGCAACAGATGTCAAACAACCTACGGGCTGGATTGGAAGTCTCTCAGTGGCACATGCTAAGTCTTTGATCCAGAAATGTCTTCAAATCCTCCGAAACTTGATCCGGACTGATTGATGTACTATACACAAGATGCACGTGGCACGTTATGATTTACGTTATGATGAACAGTGGAAATGAACAAAGAGCCCAAAGATGAAATGCACACACAGACGCCACACACAGACACACACATCAAAGTAAAGCACAAGGTGTCAAAGGCTAATTAGGCGCTGGTTGTCTGTGTTGTATTAGAAAGGCAGAGCACTCTCTTCTCTCTCTGTCTCCCTCTTCACTTCTAGCTGATGAGTGCAGTGACAGCTGACGCAGAGCACTCTTATTGATTGGAGTAGCATTTGAAATGTTATCAAATGCCCACACTTTAATTACACGTGAATTTCTTTTCACCTTTCTCGGTGTACTGCATACGCGGGCTGGCTCTGTTTGTGTATGCATGTGTTTATATCGTCTGCCAATGTGGCCATTAAAATTTCAAGTAGTTTGAACCCAGCACAGGGGTTTAGAGGAGGATAAGGGCAGCAAAGTCACTTGCTGTGAGTCACATCACCTCACCACTTCATCACTGACTTTTAGTAATTAACCATTGGCCTCTCCCAACTTTGAACCAGCCAGACCATTGTAGCTCTTGTTCTCTGCTGGACACCATCCAATCAAAAACCAGCGTTCACCCAAGGTCACAGATGCCTTTACATTGTTGGGGCTCAGGATCAAGGATTTGAATTTGAATAATGGCCTCTAAAAATGTTCATTTCAATCCCTGACTAACAAAAGAGCGCAACGAAAGTGGGGAGATGAGTGTTTTTTCCAGCTTCCATGCAGAGCTTCAAAAGAAAGACCATCGAAGTGCACAATATGTGCATAAAATCTATGCTTTCTCAAGTGTCATTTGCTAAACTGCCCTTCTAGTACTTTGCCTGAAGTGTAGTGTTGGTGGCCAATGAAAAGCAACATCTAGAATTATTCATTTTCGACCAACATACCAAATGAGACGTTTTGCTGAATGCATTAATCCCATGAAAGATGAACGGCAAAATTTTCCATGTAAACAATGTGAATTAGCTTACATTTCTGATTTCACTCATGTAGACATACGTTGTAATACCCCAGTGACTATGTTGGATGAATTTATTACCTTGAAAGACATTGAAAAAGTCTTCATTTTTACTGCTTGCAGGGTTGTAGTGTTTACAGTGCAGCAGCTTGGAGAGGAAGCTCCCACCCCTTCATTTAGTTTCACATGTTTAGGGGAACCATACCAGCACAGCATTTCCACCTAGGATTGTAACACATGTAAAATATCAAGACTAGCTAGCAAGCTAACTTAAAAGATAAGGTGTGTATTTTTCAAACCAGGTCATGTTAAATTCTTGTTGATTCCTGTCATTTATAAATAGCACAACCTCACCAGTAGCATTAGTGATGAGCAGCGTCTTGCTAGCGTGCAACATGTTCAATAAAGCAATCATTTTTGGTCTGTCAAAAACCATTATAAGTGTCCTTTTTGAAAATAGGAAACTCCCAATACAATTAAAAGTATCTTAAAGTTGTCTATGGAAAGTCTGCAAAAGTTTATGATTGATTGGAATGTGCTGCTGCTGTTGAAAAAAGTAGTTCTTACCATTGTAATAAATAGTAGTTGTTCGACAGTGTTTCTGAATAAATACAAAAATGAAGACATGTGACTGTATTGTGTCTCTTTCAAAATGGACATTTATAAAGTTTTTAGAGGCCAAAAAGAGAAGCCAGTTCTTTACCTTTAACTTTTCAATGAGGCATTTTTTAATTCAAGCACATTCAACTTTTATCTGACATGACTGATCATCAATTTACCATTCCATCATTTCACCTGTAGTATCCGATCACCAACTCAGCTGTGAACTGTGTCTTTTATACAGTCCATGTTCGTCTTTTGCTTAAAGCCCTTAAGCCTACGTTTAGGGCAAAATGTCCCTTTATCTGACTTACCCAGCCTGAGACAAGATGTTCAATACCATTTTCACTTCTGGACATCCACTGGTTCAGTTCCTATTGGGTAGCATTTCATGTTATTTTAGCATAAAGACTTGAAGTCT
The DNA here is from genome assembly GCA_900302535.1 of Neoniphon sammara. Lineage (NCBI taxonomy): Eukaryota > Metazoa > Chordata > Actinopteri > Holocentriformes > Holocentridae > Neoniphon > Neoniphon sammara. The sequence goes on along the minus strand of OMKZ01050967.1, from coordinate 8,997 downwards.
CCAGGAGTCATTCGCCTAGCTCCATCAAAGTGAAAAAATAAACCTTACAGCAACTCTTATTTATACAGTGTATCATGTGTATTTGAAATACACGTCTTGGAATTTTTTTTTAAAAACGAGAGTCATTTTAGGAGAAGTTAGATGGTAGGAACAATAACCGCTGAACACATGTATCCTTCCATGTGTTCAGCGGTTATAGTTCCACATCACAGTATTCCTTTAAAGCTTCTCTAACAAGCCTGCCCTCTGCTATTTCCTCGAAATACATTTTACAGGATAGGGACATCCTCAGTGGTGGAAAGGAGACAAGAAGGGGGCAAAATTGAGAAATGAGAGGAGTCCCCCTTCACACAATATAGCAGGTGTGCTCGTACGTCCTACGTCCTACAGCTGCTAGAGGCTGAAAACTCCATTGGTGATCTGTAAAGGTGCTACATGTAGCATGTTATCATTAGTAAATCATTACCGTATCATTTTGACACATTCAGCAACATCCTGTTTGTGAAAGAATGTGCAGTGGGGTTTATGGGAAATGTGGTCTGCATTTGGAGAAACACTGGCGCTAACAATACCATTGGTGGCCACCAATAGTCAGAGACGGAGGCCCAGTAGTCTAAACCATGGTTTCATTTGTTTATGATAATCATACCAAGGTATCACCATTAATTTGACAATGATATACTGATGTTTAAAAATGCTGCATGTAGCACCTTTAATGAATAGCCCTCTAACTTTTCACTGGCAGCATAAAATTATCGTGATAAAGCTCATCTATTTCCATCTTACTATTGCTCTACACCCACTCCCATTTCTCTCTGCCTCCTCTCTTCTTCTGACTCTTTAATTAATCATTTTTTTAAATAGATCACGGCCAGCAAAGATAAGAGTGCAAATGTTATTCTGTGTAACAGGTAAGTTATGACTTTCTGTGACATTTTTTAGAGAAAATTATTAAAAGCCCTAGACAGATGGCTCCTTTCTTATGTAAAACTATGCAGATAAATGTCTTTTCTATTAGCATATATTAAAGTGTCGGAGATGGTGTCAGTGTGCCTCTCTCTGTGCCTTCCTTGGCTCTGCATGCCTTTACTTTCTAGCCAGAGACAGACTCAACTAATTACCTGCAACATTAGGCAGCACATAATGAGGTGACTACTTCTAGTCTCAGAAAAGGAGGGAGGAGAAGAAGAGGGGGAGATAAAGAAATAGCAAGAGACTGTGGAAAAAAGGCAGCGTATTGAATGAAGAGAGAGAGGACGAGGGGAGGCAAATGACAGAGCACTGAATGAGGGCAATTTGACAGAGGAAAACCCCCAGTCTTTCCTTAAGTCCTAACAATACTTGTTTCAACCCAGTGCTGTCTACTCAGTTCTGTCGACTTCTAAGTTTACAGCTTCTTCCTTAACCCTAACACAAACACAAACACACACTCACACACACAAATGTGCATTTATCCATTGACTACATTAATCCTCTAAACCCTAAGTCTGTCCTTAACACTCACCACCCCGGTTGACCACATGTCAACAGAGGTTTTTGAGCAATCAGATTAACGCAACGAATGTAAATGTGAAATCCAATTTCCTGCCCTAACCAGATCACTCGCAGTATTCTGGTTCTTGTGTGTATGTAACCGTAGTCAGTGATGTCATTTTAGTGCAATTCTTTCTGGTAGCAGCATGTTCCGTTTCCATTGACTTCATTAACTAGTGATTTTTTTCCATCACCATTTGGCATCTATGATATTTAGTTAACTTTGCCCTGAAGTTGCACGTGGTCATGAGTGTCACTGGCATTTAAGACTTCTAGCCTATAGCCTATTGGCTGCTTGATAAATAGTGTTTCTTCTTTTGTTGGTGAAACTAATGTCGCCATCCAGTTCTAATCCTAGCCCTGAATCCAAGATATAATCCTAAACTAACTTAATCTTAACCTAAACCTAAGTCCTAATCCTCAACTAACTCCTTTGAAGGTCTAAAGCTCAAGCAGGTTCTCACAATGACAGAAGTACAATATACGCACACACACACACACACAGTATCAGATTTTGTTAATTTAGTGAAATGGTGCGGTGAGGATGGCAGCCGGTGTTAAGCAGTGTGAAGTCGTTTCCCCTCTCTTCCTTTCAAGTCAGAGTAGAATTAGGGAGCTATGAATTATGGATGGCACCAGGATGTAACCACTAACTATTAATCAACTCAGTAGTGTCAAATATCGTCACTTTGCTGTGTGTGTGTGTGTGTGTGTGTGTGTGTGTGTGCGTCTGCGTGTGCGCCTGCCTGCCTGCACATGCAAGTATGTGTGTGTGTCCATGCACATATTGTAGTGTCATCAAGCAGATTACGGAAGTGCCATTAATTAGTCCCCATATGAAGCAGAGACAGACCAAGAGAGAAAAAGAGTGAATGTGTTATAAAGGAGACTTTAAACAAGGGCATCAGTGTGCATGTGAGATGAGTGTCTGGCTAAGGAATTAAATAATAATATAAAATAGAAAGGGGTTGTGATGTCTCTAAGCACATGGCAGTGTTGCTGAGAAACTGCTCTGAGCACTGAATTAAACAGCATTTTCCCTAACCTTTGGCCAGTATCGCCTGACACAGCTGCACTTTTGTTGTGAATGACCCCGAAGAATACAAAGGATAGTTTTATTACTACAAACATTTATCAGGGGTAGAGCTGTTTCAGAGGCAGAAATAATCTCATTGGATTATACTTCACTGGGTGGAGCCACAGAACAGCACATCTCTTACAACACTTGAATGAATGGGCATTTTTGTATGATTTGCTTTTTTTTTTCTTTCTTTATTAAATAGTATCAGGTGTTATTGCAGTGTCTGTGACCCATTTTTTTATCTCCTTTAATCTCTCCAAACTCCCCAAAGTTTGAAAATCTGCTTATGTTCTCCCCCTCTTTAAAGGAGGACACCCTGCTGATGTCAGTGATTATTGGGCTATTTCCAAACTTTCTATCCTGGCCAAAATTCTTGAATCCTTTGTCAATTAAAGGTTCTTATTTATTTAGTTATTTATTCAGATAATATTTTGAATGATGTCGGGTCAGATTTCAGGTTAGTGCACAGCACCATAACCACAGCTACAGTTGTGACAAATGGCATTCTTAATGCAGTTGATAAACAAGGCTGTGCCTCCTTATTTATTGATTTATCAAAGGCATTTGATTTGGTCGACCACAAGCTACAGAAAACTTGCTAACATTTGCTTTGGTGTAAGGGCTGCAAATTGGTTCGTAAGGTATATTGCCAACAGATTGCAGTGTGCCTATGCTTAGAATACCAAATCTAGTTTTTTAGATTTATCACCAGGTGTGCCTCAGGGCACTATTTTGGCCCCTGTGTTGTTCTGAATTGCTCTATTTATGAATGATCTGCAAAATGATTTGCGTCCAGCTAATCTGCACCATTATGCAGATGACACAGTCATATACACGACTGCTCCCTTTTTCTTTCAGGTTGTTGATGAGCTTCAGTATGCTTTTTAGAAACTACAAAGATCAATGCTTGGGTTGAATTCGGTCCTGAATGCTTAAAAAACTATATTTATCATGACCTTTTCCAAAGATTGTCTTCAATTTGATGTTTGCATTTTAACGATGGAAAGAACTCCCACTGAGAAAGTATTTTCCTGCAAGCACCTTGGTATTTGGTACCTTATATTTGCCCATTTCCCTGGGCAACACAGGGCTTGCAGCTCCAATTACTGTGAACTATCCAACTCAACACAATCTCAGTGTCGACAGTGGGGGCTGCCCTGATGGTCATCTTGAGTTTTTGGTGATTAGTGATTCTCTCGTGAGGTTTGTTGAATTCCCTGGTGCTATTACCTTCTGCTTTTCTGTTTTCAGTTCAATTGTTCATAAGGGGGGAAATGACATTATGTCAAGGCAATCATTGTAAACTTCACTGTGAGCTGGAGTCACTGGCAACAGCCACTGAAAGACTTGGTGGAAGGTGCTGTCTGCTTGGCCCTCTCACAGAGCGGCTGTGAATGCTTTAGGCACATTTTAGCCTTCACTCCTAGCAACAGAACTTATGCACTGCAGTTCACATCAGGTACATTAACCACTTGTTTTGGTCCACACCTGAGTTCAATAACTGTGTTCACACCCACTCAAATGAACCAAACTTAGGTAACAACTAGCTCCCTTGATAAAATGGCAGATTTACTTTCTACGTATACCAATATCTGTTTATTTTAAGGAAGTCTGTAGTGATCTTAACCTATTTCACTTGATTATAGAAAAAAGTTATCATTTTCATTTAAAGTCTTCCATGACTTAATCTTCTCAAACAGTCCAGACAAAATTACTACTTCTTTGTATCTGACCTTGGAATAAGTGACTAAGCCTGTATAAAAGAAATGATTGTTGCGGTAAAGAGACAAGATGAAGTTTTAATGAACAAGTTTTTTTAAATCATCTCCATCTCAGTGACGTTCATTATACAGCAGAAATTCCAAATGTAGAATTGGTTCTGGATGACTTTATAAATTTGTTTCAAGTGGTTAATAAACATGTTGCATTCAAGAAGTTTAAGATTAAAGATAGATCTAGCACATGGTTTACATCTGAATTATCAATGATGTTAAATAAAAAAAAAACAAGCCTTGATTCTACTAGCAGGGGACCTATCTTATTGGCTTACCTTTAGGCAATTTAGGAATAAATGCACTTGTGCTGATTCTTATTTATTAATCTCTACGTTGTACACTGTCCAACTACCAGCTCAAGTTAACCTTGACAGGTCTTTGATTTCTGATCAAAAGGGGTCTTGCACAGCTCTTAATAGACACTTTGCAGCAGCTGGCCAATCAGCTGCTGTCGATGTGGACAGCGGTGGCAGGGAGTAGTGGGCTGGAGTCGCCCTGTTTCCAGGAGAGGGAGGCAAGTCCAGGTCATCCAGAACCCAGAACCTGGTGCTCCACATACAGCGTACTTTTAAACTAGATGCTTTGATACCCCCTAGACATTTTACAAACAAGCTCTTAAATTTTTCTATAGCCAAATGCAACTGTTTTTAGCCCCTTGTCTGCAATTCTTATTCAAAGAAGGTCGGGATTATTTCTCTCTCTTTAATGTTCATCATGCTTTTGTATTGTATTTTGCAACTCTCATTTTTGGATTACCAGTTTTGTGAATATGTTTATGTCCATATCTTTATATAATTCAAGTCTCTTGTAAATGAGATCTGGGATTTACCTGAATAAAGAAAAGTTGTATATAATAAAAGTTAAATATTCACTATGCATCTCTCTCTCTCTCCTTTTTCTGTCTGCTTGGCTCTCTCGTTCTCTCTCAATGTCTTCATTTTTCCCCCCGATTTCATGCTTGGCATGAGACTGTCATTAATTGCCATCGGTGCAGTGCCTACAATTTAGAGTTTAAAGGGAATCATTTTTTCCCTACTGAGTCAGGTTTGACAGAGTTTGCATAATCCTGTCTCCTCATTTCCATGGCAACAAAAGGATGGGCAGCATTTTGAAGAGTGGTGAGAGCAGAACAGCAAGAGAAATTAGCCTCTTGAGTGGACGGATTGTAAATGAGGTAACCTGAGCTCCATGGAGTACACCAGTGTGATATAGCAACGTTTCAAGCAGCAATACTGTTGTAGGAGATGCAGTACTTGTTTGATCATGTACTGTCACCTGCCCTTAAGGAGTAACTGTCCACAGTATAGGCTGTTATAATTTAGGCAATTACTTAAAGTGGTGCATCATATTGTGTAGCTGCCCTCACCTCCAACACCATGTTTGGGGAGTGACAGTTTCACCATGAAACAAGTGGCCACAAAGTCTTATTGCTTCCCCTACAGTTTCTCAGCACTTTCTGTTTTGCAAACTATGGGATCGCTCTTTTTGTCCTCTGCCTCACCACGGACAAGTTGTGTCATCGCCTTGTAGCACGACGCAGCCATCAACAGCCAGTTTTAACCCAGCATTAAGAGAAGTTTAACTATATTAGCTTGTTGCAGGTGTAGTTTAATAAAATAACACTTGATGGAGACTACTGGTGGATGGACAGACCTGTGACCCGCGGGTCTCGCTGGTGAACTGCAGGCTTGGACTATTATGGGTTAGCAAAACAAAGTTCTGAATAATTGCAGGGGTATTTTGGACTGAAAAGATTAAAATAATAGCACTACACTCCAGACACACTCCACTGCTTCAGGTCTAGCTCTTAGTTGTACTAAAATGAATTACCTCTCTGGAAAAAGTTTGAAGTCCTGTACTTGATTCAGTTTTCTTATCCTTGTATGTACAACACCTTCCTATATAATAGAGAGTACACAATAGATTATGTTTGACTTGAGATTTCTCTTTTTGTTTATGCACTGTAAAAACGAAAACGTTGAGAAAACACAAATAATCAAGGCAACATGATGCAACAGATTTTTGAGTTTTCTCAAGTTTTGGCTACTGCTGTTGACTTAACTAAGATTTACAACAGACACACAAAGCATATATGTATCTGTGTTTTATTTCCTTTTTTCTTCTAGTAACAGACATGAAAACTGCATAGAAGACTTATTTTCAAAATAAAAATAAAATGAGATGAAAATAAGTCTGCATTAATTGCAATTCAAAAATCCTTGTCATTCTGATTTTAAATTACTTGTTAGGACAACAATAAAGAGATGTTTGCTGGACAGACAGGTTTTTAATAGTTGGCAAAGCTCTATTTCTAAGTCAGATTAATTTGAAAACTTTTATAAGATCAACAATTGCTAGTTATCATTTTTACAGGGCGACGGACGGACGTATAGATAGATAGATAGATAGATAGATAGATAGATGGATGGATAGATAGATAGATAGATTTAATTTAATTCCTCAGTTTTATATAAATATGGGGCTATAACTGTGACGTCCCGCCCTGCTCCCTAGATCATGCTTTTATTGTTTTATGTTTGTCTGTATTTTATTTTGATATATTTACTCATTTCAGATACTTTACTTCCTGCCCTTGTGTGTCTCTTTCACCTGTCCCTTATTTCCTGTTCCTCAGGGTATTTAGTCTGTGTGCTCCCCTCTCTCTGTGCCAGATTGTCTTCATTCACCATGATAAGCGGTCCAGCGTATCTCTGTTGTATTTCCTAGTGTTTAGTGATCTCAGTTTTGTTTCCTGACCTCGCCTTTGTCTTCGCCCTTCTGGATACCTTCGCCTCGCTGACTGACTGCCTGTGTACCGACCCGTTTGCCAGTAAAGACTCTTTAAATAAGAACTGAGTCGTTGTCTGAGTCGTGCTACTGAGTCCAACCAGTTACTACACCAGTTGTTACAATAACTTGAGCCAGGTGTGCACTGCATCTTATTTGACACTGATGAAAGGAAAACCCAGCAAACATTTTGTCACTTTTTAGTTTGTGCATTTTATACTTCTTTTTTCTGACATTCATGTCCTACTCAAAAAACTATTAGAAATTATTTTAGGATTCTCCTGCTGAATTTTTCCAGTAAGCAAAGCTCCTTTTTTATCTCTCCAAGCTCTATCTCTATTTGGAGCTGACACACCTGGTAAACATATACCAGAACTCTGTTGGTGGTAGGCGCTGTATGGCATCTTCATGCTCAGAGGGGGGCAATGGATCCTGAAGGTCTCCCAAAACATCAAGAGCAGCAGCACTGAGAGTAGCACACCAAAGACTTTGGGTCATATTAACCCCTTTCACTCCAGTGTTACAGTGTGGAAATACATTTTCACATAAGTAATTCGGCTTTGTAAATTGCTGCATTTTCAGATTTTTTCCCCGGTCCTCTTTGCAATTGAGAAGATCAATAATATATACATGTAACGGGTGTTACATGGTATGCTAATTAGCAAAGACTGACAACATCGCCATAGCCAGCTTGATTATGTTTAACAGATTAGCTCAATCATTTTTGCATTTAGTGTCAGAAAAAACATGTCGGCCTGGCCATGCATATTTACATTCTGAGGGGAGGAGTAATTCAAGTCAGTGTGGATCACTGAGACCGAATTTAAATGGCAAGTGTAAATAAAACGTGTATAATTTTGTTGTGGACATGATCTGGATTTGAGATCAATGTTTTGCAAGGTGTAAAAAGAGCCATATATGTGTATAGATGTGCCACTCTGGGTTTTCAGAATACATGCACACATGAGCTCAAACTGCGAACACATAAGAGATTCACATCTAGTCCCCAGACGCTTAATTGCTCTGTAGGCTATAGAGAAATAGGGTCATCAAAATTACTTGGAGTGGCAGAACAGCCATCAACAGTGCTTTAAGGATGGAGTGGGCCCTTAGCCTGATGAATTGGTAACTGGATTTCCCTCCTTGTGATATGGCATGACATGAAATGAGATGCTCTTGAGGAAAGTACTCCATTTCAGCCATTCCCTGATAGTCACAATGTCTGTCCATCTGTCAATCTATCACACCATGCATTTATTTCCACATCATACCACTTAGAGGAGGACTGATGGAGAAGTCAGGGAGGGGTGAACAGAAGAACAGAAGCTACCTATGGGTAGCATTCCATGTTAGCTTAGCATAAAGACTTGAAGTCTACAAGAGTCATTAGCCTAGCTCTGTCAAAGTAAAAAAAAATCTCGAAGCTGTCTTATTTACATACGTGTATTTGAAATACACGTCTTAAAAATTTTTTTAAAAACAAGAGTCATTTTGTAAGATGGTAGGAGCTATAACCACAGAACACGTGTCATTTCGTTTCAGACTTCAAGTCTTTATGCTAAGCTAACAGGAAATGCTACCCATAGGAACCGAACCAGTGGACGTACAGAGGTGAAAATGGTATCGAACATCTTGTCTCAGTCTGGGTACGTCAGAAAAAGGGTAATTTGACCAAAAAGTTTGAGTATTCCTTTAAGGACAAGAAAGGGGCACACAAGGAAAATTCAAAGTCAAAGTAAGATTTTATATAGTATAACACTTGTTTTCGAGTTAGAGTTTCTCTCTCTCACTGTCTCTCAGATCATAATGCCACTTATCTGC
>OMKZ01050966.1:0-23800 GCA_900302535.1 Neoniphon sammara | reverse complement strand
GTTTAGAGGAGGGCTCACCACTGACAATCAATGAGTTTTTGGTTGTTTGTTTTTGTATAGGCTCATAGTGATTTCAAATTATGCATGTCTGGTGGCAAAGAAGTTAATTAAAAAAATAAACAGGAAGAAAAGAGCTCATACATATTAATTCACTTCTACCATTATGTGATGACCTTCAGTCAAGCTAAGAAGCAAAGAATCACCCTTAAGCAATCACATTCAGCTGTTTGGGATATCATTTTACATCTGAATGTTAGAAGTTGACTTGCCTGCTTAAATGAAATAAAGCACAAACACCACAGCTACTTTTGATTCTATAATCAACTGGAAGCCAAAATAAACTCGCTAAAATTGGAGCTGCACGACATCCACTATGTTAAAAGTTCTTGTTCCATCAAGACCTGCTGCAGTCATTATTTGCTGCAGGCATGGAGCTCTACAGTTGAGGAAGACATACAGAAGTATAATAGTCCAGAAAAGATAAAAGAAAGGCATGAAAAACTTACACTCAGAAAATAATCTATTTTAAAAGAGATTTCTTAAACACGACCAAACATTCTTTGATTATCATAAATCAGACCAGGAGAAAAAAAATGTTTTCCAAATTACTGGCAGTCAGTTTGCATCAACTGCCAGGTCGTTAAGATTTGCAGTGAATTTTAATGTTGTGTTTGGTGGGAGTCAGCAGCATTATGAAACAGAGGAACACTTTCCCAGTCAGCACATAAATTAAGCAAGGAGTAGGCCATAATTCACAATAGTTAATCACTGCTTAAAAGGTGTTTTTCTGCATCGCATCTTAGCTTCTGATTCATTACTTCTGGACTATGGAGTCATTTATTAACTTAAACAAGATTTAATGCGATAATCTGTGAGATTCTTTATCGTTTCTCTGAATAAACCATTTTTGCTGCTTCTGTAATCATAAAAAGCATCACTTCCTGCAGAAAGAGGACAGAGGGACTCCCTCTTAGGTGCTTAGAGCAGCAAATGCAAAAGCTTTCATGAGCCGGCTATAGGTCAAATCAATATTGTATGATGCTGTATCAGTTGGCAATAGAGAGTAGCAAAATGGACATTTTTATATGAAGAAGTTGAAGATTATTACTTTGATTCAAAATCTGTGTGTGGGCACAGCACTGAACTGAGGATGTGCAAAAAAACAAACAAACAAACAAAAAAAAAACAAAACAAAACGAAAAAACGGATGGAAGCTGAGAATTTAGTGTGGGACTGGGATTGATCCCAGTCCTGCAAACCAAGGAATGTTATTTACACCAATTATATAAGAAATATAAGAACGATCATTTAAGATGTGTTGAGGCTCATAAGAACCAGGATAAAACATTCATAAATCAATATCTACTGCTATCACTTTTTACTTTTACCTGTCACCTCAACCAAGAAAACAAACAAAGTTGAACTATGCCTCATTTGCTGTGTTTTTAATGATTGATTAAAATATGAGGCAAACATAAATGCTATAATATGTAACTTGCACTGATGCATAACTTGGGATAACTTATAATGTCAACTTCAAAGTCAGTCATAATTATGATTCTGTATCTATTTGGTGTTATCCCAAAATCTAAAATTTATGTTATAAATGTATCATGTAAAATAATTCTTCATGTATGCATATTTCCAGCTCTGTGAGAAGTCTTAATTCCCAGAATGCATTTTACTCTGTAACTAAACAGGTTCATGGTCAGGCACTGCTTTCTCCTGGGCAGCAGTGTTGTGTGTGGTCTTAGAGGCCTTCTTTTAACAGAGTAGGAAACAATCAGGTAAATTAGAGGAAGGCTTAGTGAGAAAAGAACTGATATGATTTGATGAAGAACTTCTGTGATCTACAGTATCTGAAGGCTTTTCTTTTGGATGTTTTTTCTTCATCTTAAGGGGATTTAGCACTGGGAGGTGTGGTAACAGTAGATATTTAAAAACAAATAAAAGAGCAAACAATAAACCAAAAGCATAATATCAAAAGCCAGATTTTGGGATTATGTGACTTCCTTCAGCATCATTACAGAGCCAAATTCCTGCCAAAGCCCACTGTAAACAGCCTTGTGGCTTTTTTTTTTTAATACCCAGGTCATTCGTGCTGGCTTCAAGTGGCTCACTGCCAGCAGTGCCACTTAATTCTGTAATTATCTTCAGTGAGAGACAATTTATTATGTCATCAATTTTCACTCGGGATCCTGGGGCTTAAATAGGCCCGTCTATTTGACTCAGCAGCCTAGCAAGCAATAAGGTGACAAAGTAGCTGTGCTGCTGCTGCCAGATATCACTGATGAGTAAGGCGCCCTGATTTGTCTCACAAACAACTGATTCAGAGGCTGAGGAAAGAGCTGAGGCTGTGTGTGGCGAGGCCGGCCATCTGAAGACCACAATACTACAGACCAGCTGGTCTTTAGTGTACTCATTCATTGTGACTGACGATTGCTGGACAATGAGCCTCATTCTCTTAAATAGCTGATTTTCTCCTCTCATTGATCTATTGACACTGCAAACAATTCAGGCATGATCAGTACTACCAGGTGTAGACTCAAACAGACCCCTGATATAAACAACACCTTCCTGTGGACATTTAACTCAGACCTTTTCCTATAATCTTAGTTAAAGGTAAAATGCGTAAAATTACACTGAAGTGATTATTTAGTCTGTGTGATAAATTATGCACTTATTCCACATTTTTTGTCAGTTGAATCCAAATGGTCTTCACTTGAATCAATCCTCAATTTTGCAAACTGCACCTTTAAAGTACTTGTGTGTTATGTTACACTAATTTGATGATCAATTAAAATAGTAGTTTTCCAGTGAATTTCTACTGAATTTGTGGATGAAATTTGAATTCCTATTGGGTTTTCTACTTTATATTTTTACTGTATGCTGCTATTTTCTATTATAGCTGTAATTATAGATCTCTGTCTCTTTTATCTGTAGAATGTGTGGATTTCCTCTCTATCATTGCCATATCTAGAACCCAGCAGCAACTTTGCGGTCATCTTATGTTTTTAATTTTGGTTAATTCTGTTCAGGCCAGCCTTCACCTCACTTATACTGGTGTGTGTTTCCACTTCTGCTTTAGATGTCAGACCTCACACAGTGGCTTTCCCTTTTCTCATCTCCATGCAAACACAGTAACAGAGGCAGACAGACTCTTGCTAGCTGGTGCTGTCCACGCTTGACAAGGTGAGAGGTATTACCAGTGAGGTCATCTGCAGTTCACCACCGGAGATGAGATTCGTCACCCTCTAGTGCAGAGATCTTGGACCCCTGCCTCTGTGCTCCCTGCTTCCCAGTCTCTGGCTTTTGTGTCGCCTTGCTTCTTAACGGGTGATGAAACAGGCGGAAAGTGTATGTTCCCACCCACGTCCCAGTTTTGGGAAATCCAAAGCTGTGGCTACACAGATAGGATGGCGGTGGTGCGGAGTGTGGGGTGTGAATGACAATGTGGAGTCATGCCCTCACTTGAGCTTGTGCTAGGAGGGGGGGAGCAGAGGGGTGTCGGTGGGGTCAGAGGGTGGGGCTTGATGACGGATGAATGTGGAATACCCACCAACACGTCATCATTTCAAGAATATTTTCTCCACCTGTGGCTGGCATCTTAAAGCCAGGATTTCCACATAAAATCCAGGAAGTCAAGATTACAAGAAGGATGTATTTGTTTCTGCATAAAATTGCCCTGATTATTGATTAATTCATTTGGTAAATCTCCTGGTATCATCCGATGAACTGGGACTGCAGCTGTTATTTTGAACTCTCAATGAGTGGAAATGATTTCTAAAAATACATCTTGCAAGTTTTCACAAACCTGGTTTTACATACTGCATATTATGGTTGACTAATATCTTGTGTAATAGGGAACTGACATCGTTCAGTGACCCTGAAAACAAACACTGTCACCTTAGTGAAGACAGAACTGAATAAGCAATTAGAAAACAGGACACCTCTGCTGCCTGCAACATCATCCTCATCCCTTACCACATCAGATCCTGAGGTGGCAGACTCTCCTGGCTGGTGATCTTGTTAATACTCTGCACATTGTGAACATTTGCTGTGTCAATGTTACAAAGTACAGCATCATCTCACAGGGAGACGCTGGATGAATTGCTGGCTTTCAGATGGCTCTAAAAGCTCTGGCACAGGAAGCTGAAATAAGAGTCACATTAGTGCAATTGGTCTGGCTCAGAGGGATGCCACTGACAACGTAAGAGGCTTTGGCATGAAAGGCCTCTGACATCAGTTTGTCCTGGGATTCACCCTTCAAAGGAACAAAGATGCCCTGATTGAATCGCTGAGTGTGTCCTCGCACAATACGCTGCCCCAAGTTTTGAGAATCGCAGCCTTGTGTGGTAAAACTGATTATATTTAGCCAAAAACTCAACCAAGGAGGCATGGTCCAGATCGGAGCACACACTCGTTTTGGGGAGAGCAGCACAGGTGAGGAGCGTTGTGAGAGCACATGACTCTGTTGTCCCCTCATCCCCAAATTGATTTACTTGCTCTGAGTCATCACAGATGTTGAAAACAGATGGTGACATTTTACAAATGTGTAAGAGATGATGTGGAGAAGGAAACAACTTCAGTGATGACATGTTTACTGTGCAAAGTCCATTCATCCACATTTATTTGACAAAATTTTAAATGACAGGCTGATTACATTTGACACACTTCACATAAGATTTTTAAAAATTACCGAGGATAAAAATACACAATAAAGCCTCAAGGCTTATTTCTTCTGTGATCCTCTCACAAGATGAGAGGCGTAACTGTAGTGATTTGGTCTGCTTATCTCAGTCAGGTTCACTCCCATGTTAATATGGTCAATTCCTGATCACAATATATCAACAAAATTCAATTTCTTATCCATGTGAAATAACAAACAACACTTTAATTTAAATGATACCATTTCTATACATTTTGGACTTAATTTAAAAGGTTTGATGCGTGTTTGAAGAAGCTTTGACATATAAAGTGAGCAATAAAGTGTCCCAGACAACAAAACTCCTGACAGTAAAACAACAGGCCTTTGCTGTGATACAGAACTTCAAAAAGTGTTTAAAAGGGCAGTGTTATTATTCTCTAATAAATGAGGAAATGTTTAATTTCCTTATTTCTTCTTGGTATTACTAATGTTATAGTATTAAAGTAATATCCTTACTCAATACATTTTAATTTTTCTGTCCCAATTCATTGTAATGGAATTTTTACATTTATATAATTTAATGATGAAAATGTTCAACTGATCCTTCAAATCAACAGTCAGGATTATGATTAACTAACTATAGCTCATTTTTGAACATGTTTAAGGAAATGATTTGGATGATATGATTTTGCAGTACTTTACTCACTTAAATTTCCCAATATGGGATACAGAATCAGTATTTATTTTGGGATTGATTAACAATCATTTCATTAATTTTAACTGGCCAACTTGTTGTATAAAGCTTTAATCAAGAGACCCACCATTTCCCGTGACATGTCAGCTGATTTGTAGCTGGAATCTTAAAACTCCAAGTGTGCTTTCAGAATGAAAGGCTCTATAAATATTGTAGCAATCTTACCCTCTCGAATAAATTACTCAATTTTTCATAAATCTAACTTGAAATTATAACTAAGCCAGCAAATAACTGTTTGCAGAGTTAATATGTACCAATGCAGTATGAAGAGGTAATTTTGGAAACTAATTCCAGAGTTATGAAAAACCCCTGTGAACTCCAATAGACAGTGAAATAAGGTGCAGGTGAACCTGCAGCTCTGCCCTGTATCTCTGTGGTTTTGCAGCCGTTCACTGGGTTTGCATTTCATCGTTTGTTGCTGTAGTGTAGAAGAATGTGTCTGCTTGGCTGTGCAGGCTTTGATGTACCTTGTTGGTGAAAAGTGTCTACTTCTTCTCTCTGAGAGTCGGGGAATTTCCGGATGAAAGGGAGCAGAGCGTCCAGGACGGCCTTGGCAGTAAACTGAATTATGACCATATCAGCCAGCAGAGCCCTTGTTGCAGTACATGCAGCATGAATGTGAGACACAAGCCACTTTGTTAAAAATATCTTCAAGATGAGAGTGGGTTGAAATAAAAACCCTTGTTATCTGATCCTTCTTTTTTATACATGTATGTCTGTTTAAGCCCAGGTGGCTGACAGTGCCTACTTACGGTAATTCATTGTGATTCTGCTCATGTCTCAATAGTATCTGAACTCTCATGTGTGTTAAGAGGAATTCACAGTCAAACGTTGCCCAGCAGCCTGAATGAGGAGATGCTTACGTTCGTGATACAACACCAGTGACCCGCACCTCTTCTCTCCTAACCCTCTCACTGCAAGAGGCAGGTTTGAAATATACTGCAATTATCTGAGTGTCATATAACTGTCTGTCTTTTAAATCATGACATTCGTTGTGGGAGCAAAGCATAAGAGCCGGAAGTATGTGAATGTGCATATTAAAATGTGTAATCATGAGAGACCTTTTGGTTTTTATTGTTTCTTGGTGCAGGCACAACAAACCACACTGCCTACACTATGATGTGGTTTACAAATTGACATCTATTTAAGTGTTGGATCTAACTAATAATGTTGATGTCCTGTATGATAAATGTATGACTGAAAGACTAAGGTTATAAACCTGATGAGTAGGTATAGGGGAAATCTTCTCAAGGTTATATAAGGAGAAATTTCAACCTTAAAAGGCCTTAAAACTGGAATTAGTGTCAAATGTAAGGTGGCTGAGAAAGTGGGATGTCGGAGAACTTCTCTGTACCGCCTGTGTCAGCGGAGAGGACCGTCTGTTAGTCTGTAACCAGACACCTTGTCAGTTGTCTTTGTCTTTTAGCTTCAGGAGCATCTTGTGTGTGTGTATGTGTGTGTGTGTGTGTGTGTGTGTGTGTGTGTGTGTGTATGTGTGTTTGCGTGCTCGCGCGTGTGTGTGTGTGTGTGTGTGATTGTGGAATCTTAAAATGTCCTCTGACACCTAAGCGATGCCCTCAATACACATACATGTACAGTAATGCCATTCATATTCCAGCCTGTAATATAGACATGAATGGGAATGGTGGATGTTACTTCTTGGCTCAGTGCAGGACTATCTATGTATCCACACCCTTATTCACACTGCTTCTTCAATCACACCTCTGCAACAGTGCAACAGATTGTTCTGCAAGTCTCTTGACCCAACCTGCCGCTGCCCTTGATGAGCTGCAGTTGTTCCCCCTAACATTACACATGCCTTATTAATGAGACATTGTCCTTGGACTCGTCTCCTGATGTCACAGCTTGCTCAACACATTAATAAATAAGGCATGGAAACTCCTTAAGGGGACTAGACAATGACAGGAAAAAATAAGAGGCACCACTTGAACCAAATCGACTTCCCCCATGAATAATAATGTGTCTTTGTGGATACTTTAAGGTAAACGGACAAAGACAAACCTCCAGTCATGCAAGGAAGTCATTTTGCCTCTGTTGACAATGAGAGGAAAAAAGGAAGTCTCCTATATGAACCCCACACTTTATTATGGCAAATTGGCTGCAACCATTTTCACGTAAAATTTAAGGTAAATACTTTTTTAATGCTTTTTTCGAGGCACTGAAATGCAATTTTTTTGTTCCGCTCCTCAAAATAAACACTAACTACCCACACAGCCTGAGTGTGAATAAAATGTCCCTATACAGTGCGTCTTTGGACTGTTGAATAATTTAGGCATGTGGCTTTACTCAGGTTCCTCAGGATTGCAGTCTTTGATGCTGTTAGTGTTATTTGCCTGGTGCTTAATAGCTATTAATATTTATCATATCACAGTATGATACAGAAACAATCTATTTTTTGTAATAAGGGGTTTTCATACAACAACAAGCAGCACACTGAAATGAGCGAACGGGTTGGAGTGCTAAACTCGTATAACCAAATAACCTTTAACCACAATACCTGTCTGATCCCGCTCTTAGTTTTGCCTTGGCAGACACAGCCAATCTCCACGCCACAATCTTACTATATAATGTTATTGGATTCCTTCCCGCCTCCCTCTTCCTCGCGTCCCTCCTTCCTCCTGACCTTTCTCTGTGATTA
This sequence comes from Neoniphon sammara, assembly GCA_900302535.1. Taxonomy (NCBI): domain Eukaryota; kingdom Metazoa; phylum Chordata; class Actinopteri; order Holocentriformes; family Holocentridae; genus Neoniphon; species Neoniphon sammara. Next base: position 15,739 of record OMKZ01050966.1, on the reverse strand, counting down.
CATCACCATCCCCATCAGTGCTCTGACATTTCCCTGCCTAACCTCTGTGTTCATTAAAGGCCCCAAGGGAGCAAACAACCAGACCAGGAGGTTCAGAGGCCAAACCAAACAGTTGGCCCGCGTTTGCTCGGTGGTGGCGTTGGTGAATGAAGGGGAGCATCTGTTTGACTGAGGCCCGCTCTGATCCCCACGGCTTCAGTGGGTTGGCGAACAGAGGATGACTGAAAGGTTAGAGAGAGACAGATACAGAGATCACCATTCGTGATTTAGAAGAAAATAGCAAGGACAAAGGACAGGTTGATATGAGTAACCTTTTCTCTCAAAACGATTCAACTAAAAAAAAAACAGTAAAACATGTATAGAAATGACAGAATAATGAAGGGTTGCAGCGGGGTGTCTTGTCAGGAGCAGTGCTGGCTGTCATGCGGTCTACAGCGACTTTTTGGGGAGTTCGGCTCAATGGTCACCTTACCTTGTATCTGATGAGTGGACTGTCACCAAAATCATCTGTGTCTCTGGTAAAGAGCTCTGTCCACTGTGCCTGCTAAAGCTTTAGCATACAGTATAAGTAACTGTAGGTGATTAGTATTAACTACCAAGGCTGAACATAGACCTTTTAGTAATGCAAAGCTGGCATTGATTTTTTATTCTATGGCATTCTATAAACAAAATCTCACTCTTCATCTTTGCTGAAGTCCATAATGAATCAGCAGTGAAAACTTATGTCATTGAAAGTCGTTTCAAAAAGTGCATTTTTGGCCTGTTTTACCAATTCCCTAAAGAAGCCTGGCAGGTCTAGATGTGGGTCACTAAAATTAATGAACCAACCAGCTATAGAACTGCTACAAGTTCTCATTTTCTCCCTTTAGGATAGTGGAAGTACAATTACTTAATATAACTTGATTGCTTAATGGTGTAGGTCCACAGGATTGGCTGGACATGAGAGCCAAATAGTAAGCCAAAGGAAACTGAAGCCAGCAGAAATACTTCAAAGGACTGATGGTGAACTCTCACATTAAACTCTTCATGTTGAAGGATGGAATTTGTCGAGGAGTGGACATAGTATGTATTTAAACAAAGGAGGATGTCTAGAATAAAATATGTTGAAACTGTTGTGTGAGTAAAAATGTATGGAAATGTGTGTCATGGCAGCTGAAATAGAGGGTGAATTATAGGCTAGGAAGTTACGGAAACACAAGACAAAGGACCTCAAGGCAGATTGGTCAAGGATAATGACAAGATGAAGTGTGAGAATGATTGAACTGCGTTGAGCCCAGAGGGGATAAGAAACAAAAATACCATGTATCTTAGTTATACTGTCTGAACTGATATGGGGTAGTGGCTCAGGAAGAGCTAGAGGGGCAGCAAAGATAAAGAGGACAAAGATAAAGATAAAGAGTGCAGTAAACCAAGAATTAGATGAAGGAACACTCTTTGCTTGATAGGAGGACATTGTCTTCTTTACCTTATCTTCATCTTCAGTGCAGTTATTATTCTAGACTACAGTTCCTCTGATTATTGCTTTACTCTTTGTTGTAGTCTTTCTTAAATAAGCCTAAATAATCAGTTTGTAATCAGATTTTTGATTTATTTATTTATTTATTTTTTCATTAAACCTGACGTTTTTGAAAAGGGTTAAGGTTAAAACATTCGACTGTCACCTTCACATTGGGTTAGGGTTACTAACAATTTATTCATTGTCTTACTCATTAGGCCGCCTGACGGATGTAAGGTGGTTATCTAAAATGGTGTAAGTTCTGCAGGCTGGGTCTAAAGCATTTCCTCCTTAGACTGCAAATCTAAAACTGAAACTGTGTATCAGCAGACTCATTTGATGGGGTTCAGCAAGCAAAATCTAAAATACTTTTGTATTGTTACTCATTAGGTTTACTTATTACTTAAAGGTTGCAGCTCAGTAAGCTGTTCAGTGAAGACTGGAAATACCAAAACATGTTGCTGGTAAAAACCAACTAGCTCCTCAACGTCATGCTGGCTGCTGATCTGCATATGATACTATGGTAATATCTCATGGGAATGACGGCCATTTGATTTTAGGGTGAGTTTGGCAGAGGGAGCGAAGGAGTGATGATACAAAGGCCCATTTGATTACAGCTTTGTTATACGTTGGGAGAAGGGCAAGGTGCTTTCTAGCTAAATTGCTAAGTGCTTTCGATGATGCATTTGTATGCCTGGATCAGGCTTTCAGTGTCACGCCATCATCACGGGGCATTAGACTTGCTCACCTCTCTATTACGATTCCCACCTCCATTTAACCAGTGCAATGCAAAAGAAAGAGAAAAAACCAACCACCAAAAAAATCCCTTCTCTATATAGCCATCTATGGATCAGAATAAATGAATAAATGACGAACATGCTAAACTTCTCCCCTCTCTGCATCCAGACGCACATGCCCGGTGCTTGTCCTGAAAAACATCAAAGGCGTGTGCCAGCACAGCTGCGTGCTTGCAGCAGAGCATCTATACTATACTGTTTCTATTTGTCTTTGAAGTAAGAAGGACTCAAGAAGGAGGCTAACCCTGTGTGCATAAAGCTTGTAAGAGTAGAGCTACTGATCTAAGATGTCTGGTCAAGTTACACTGTTGGATAAACTTCACTATGTGACTGAAGTGCCAAACTGGTCTTTGATTAGTATTCCAACTTATAAGATCTTGATGCATACGGCATCTGAACCCATATCAATGATTTACAACATTTTTTTTGAATCAGCTGACTGGATCTGACTGGTGGTGATGTTTGCTGAGTTTTCTCAATATGGTTCATTGAAGTGAAGTGTTGATGCCATGGTATGCATTATGAAAACCAAAATAATAACAATAGATTTATTTCTATAGCACTTTGAAAAACCCACTGTTCCAAAGTGCTTCACAAAAATAATACATGCATAATGCAGGAAAGGGTATTTTATTTTTATTATGTATGTCACAACAGTTTTACACTCCTTAAAAATAACAGTTGTTGCTGATGCTACTAGTCGCATTACAGCACCAAAATGTGAATAAACACTTCATTTAACTAAAATGAGCAGCCTAAATGAATATGCAAATGTTTTGTTTTTTTTTTTATTCTGTTGAGAGAGGGAGCATTTTATACACTGTGCCCTAAGGCTTTCATCCCCCTCATATGTGCTCTGGTTCTGCGGCAAAGAAAATATCCCAGTGTTTACTTCTAATGCCTGATGGTTTCGCTTTGAGGGCACCAAAGCTACAGTATCAGAAGCCTGGCTTACATTTTATACCCTATGTGATCCCAATAAGGGAAAGGACTGGAGCTAACGGGATGTGAGGCTTGTGGAGAGACAAAACATGAACTCATGAAATCCAGCTCCCTCTCTTTGTCTCTCTTTCTGCCTGTCTGGCTCTTGCGCACACAATAAGCAGGAGCATCACCACAGTTGTGAGAAAGTTAGACTTTAACACGTCTGATTCCCCTCAGTCATCAGTGTCTAGGTGTCACGGGCCATTCACTCATCCTCGCTGATAGACTAAAATGAAAACATGTAGAGCCGCAAGCTTATAATGGAAAGATAGCCAGGCTTATAGAGGTGATAAGGAGCAGGGGAGATATTAAAAGAGCCAAGAGCATAAAGCTAGACCGAGAGCACGAGGTTCCTATTGGTAAAAACCTCACAGTTGGAGAAGTGTCTGGTTGGCCTATTAAGTATAGATTAACAACGTGCAAAATACTCATGGTCTTTCCACAAAATAGACTTTCCACATGTGAAACAACAGGGAAAAAAAGAGGATAGCTGGATTCTCTGGAGTCTGCAGGCTATCTGCCTGTTGGGCAGATCCAGAGAGCCAGTGTGTTGCTAGCTGCAGAGAGCACACCAGAGGAAAAGCCATTCATTTTCCAGCTGAATGGTGCAGTTAGCCTCTTGACAGCAAAAGCCAGTCACCCAGATGGTTAGAGAGAGGGTGAGAGATAGAGAGAGGCATGGAGATGGAGAGACAAAAGGGGAGAGAGAGACAGCAACACGAAAGGGAAAGCAGGAGAAAGCGCACAAGAGAGACTTCAGCTGCAGGGTTAATGAAGTCCAGCAATCCTGGAGGGCAGATTACTCATCTCCTAATGAGCTTTCTCCATCACCCTCTCCACCCCTCCTTCACCATCCCCCTCTCCTGTTGTCTCTCACTGGCCCCAATCACATCTGATTACCGTTCCTGAGCTTAGAGCCTGGGGTCCCCAGTCCTCTTGCATTTTGTCAAACTCCACATGAATAAGAAAAGTCTGGTAACTCACGCTGGCAGGGAGGATCCAGCAAAAGTTGTACCGCTTTTTTGGTTAGAATGTCGGGAAAAGCTGGGCGAGGTGAAGTTATTCAAAGCAACATGACAACGCTTCCTCTAGGCCTGAGTGGCTCTGTCACCTACCGAGCTGAAGACTGTCTAACTGCAAAACCAGCAGTGGCACCGACACAGCACCATCACACACCGGCTGAGCAACCTATAGGGGAAAGAATCCTGTTGTTGCCTTGATGTAGTGTCCCAGAATATTTTGACATTTGTACAACTGATTATCACTTCTTTTTGGTGCTGTTATTTTTTTTAAGACAATTTTCTATGTTATTGGCCTCAAGTGGCAGCAAGATTGGCTGTTTGAATTGGGAGGCCTCAATGCTCAAGTCATGTAACATAACGTCAGAAAAGTGTGCGCTCCTCTGACCTAAATTTCTTCTTTTCAGTGACTGTAGGGGGTGCAGCTAGTGAGGAAAATGTTTTGACAGCAGGTTAAGGCTGCACTAGGCAATTTTTTTAATGTAAACCTGTTTTATCAGTCTGAGGCTGAGAGCACACTGAAGGATTATGGAGACAATATCAGATTTGTCCATTCTGACATCCGTGATGGGAAATCCCAACTGAAGTTTGCATTAAGGTGAGGAGTAAAGAATTAATTCAAAAGTGATTAATGAAATGAAAGGTGTAATATGTACTGCACTAGTGAAAACTAAAAAGACTAAAAAGTACACTAAGTATTATTAGGCTACAGCACACTAAAATGTGCGAGCAACCAGACCAAGTAATACACTTAAAGTGCGTTAACACACCTACAATATACTAAAAAAGTATTTGACTAAAAAGTGTACTTTAAATATTACACTAAATGTTAACAAAAAATACATTTCACAGTAATGTATTTGTTTAAAGTTCACTAAATTTCACTTTTAAGTGTTGTCAAAATACACTATTGAGTACTTGGTGAAAACATAAAATGAATATAGTTTCAGTACAATTTGAAGTAAGCACACATTTGTATGAATGCATTTAAAACATACTTTTTCAATGCATTTGTACATACACTTAAATACATTTTTTCCATAAGCTATTTAGCTTTCTGAAAAACAGGAGGTGCTGAATGCTGGTGAATTAGACAAAGTTAAGAAGTCACACACACACACACACACGCACACACACACTCTGACAGAACCCTAAATACGAGGGTTGAGGCTGTGTTTTTGTTGTTTGAAGGCTTTCCTGCCACTCAAGTGTGATACTCTTCCATGCCTGTGCCGCCCAGCCTCCTAAAAGACTTCACAGTGGTAATCCTCCGCAAACTATGTAGCGATCACAGTGAACTGATGTGTGAACTGAACTGAGGGTGTTTGAAAAAAGCCGCAGATGTCACAAACATGCAGCTCTGCAGTTGGAAAAGCCAAAAAAGTATCACAAGTGCCCCAAAGGTGTTGGCCTCGGCACATCCTGTTACTGGAGGTTGGGGTCTATTTTCATCTGTTGGTGTTATTCACATCACTGAATGATAAAGGTCAGCACTGATACAGAAAATGTGCATGGACCCTTGAATAATTTAACATCTCTGAAATGAAACTTTGGGAACTTCAGTCCTATGATGAATGAAAGTCGCTAGTCTATCTTTTTTTTTTCTAATAAAGCATACTCTCCTCTGCAAAACCATTTCTGCCATTAATTTGAGTAAATAGGGCAAATCAATAGTATAAGAACGATGTGTTTTTACATGGCAGACTTCCCTACTGCAGCTGAGAATAAAGGGAAAAACATAAACAAGACATAACAATGCATGAAATATGTATTCATTTATTTATAGTGACAAACAGGTGCTTTCCAGGGTGGGATCAGCATTATTCTTTTGTTACTACAACTGTGCGCTGCACAAAACAAACAAGCAAAATCCAAAGGACTCCATTCTGAAGAAACGCATGGCAGAATTCTTGATGTGTGGAATATTTCAGTCTTTCCACTGAAAAGGGGATTTTCTTTCAAGGAGTCAGAAGTTACCTTGTCTATGCTGTTTTGTGTGTGTGTGTGTGTGTGTGTGCGTGTGCGTGCATGTCATAGGAGATATGGTATTCTTTTTTTATTTTATAGATGGACTATGTCTATATCTAGAGGCACTCTTGTGAGGTGGTTAAGACTCTTGTCTCTGGGGTTTTGTCTCATTAGAGCTTTCTCCCGTCGGCCCTCCTTGATGTTCTTGATGGTGCTGTCATGTTCAGCACTTCTGTGTGACATCAACTACCTGCATAAGTGTCCCAGTCATTTTGTCATCAGTGCACATTGGATGAAAATGTGAATGTGACCACTTCTTGATACTCACAGAAACACTCAAGTGTAAAACCACAAGTATGGTGAACTGGAATGGGGCGTGAACAGTAGCTGTGGACACCCACATGCCAAGAAATAGCCTGATGATTTTCTGACTGTATTGGCTAAGTCAGTGAATGAATTTAATATTTTCTTCAGCAGTTCACTTAATGACTATGGCACAGTGCTTCCAGAACAATTTGGAGTAAATAGGTGGACTTCTTAATATTAGTGTAGTTTCATTCCATTCATGGTTTCCTCACTTGACCCTGTCAATCAGCTCAAACACACAAGCGCTCTTCAAGCGTTCTTATATGACAGAGGGTCACCTCACGGTAGCTTGATTTCCTGTGCACGACTCAAAAAGGCTAGCTTATTCATTTTTTATCTTGATCTGCTTTTAACAAAACAGAAAAATCTGTCTTGTTTTTTGCATATTGTTACAGAAAAATAATGTCTGAAGAATGATATGATGAATGATGTTTGAATAATGTGGGTGTCATAGAATGGGGGCAAAAATCTCGGCACAATCCCCCCCAAAAAACATGCTGGAGGGAGCCAGGGTATAGCAAATCCAGTCTGAAAACCCCAGGTGTAAAATGAAAAGGCCTAACAGCCAATTCAAAACTCTTTTTGCCCTGAAGAATCTCAAGTGAAACTGCATTAGGTCGCTGAAAGTGAAGAGGCATTTTGAGAATCATTTTTTGCCAGGTTTGCATAGCCTGCATGCAGAGAAAATACTGTACATACTGCTGTATGAATCCCCTTCAGACTGGTTTCATCTTATAGCTCGTCGGGTGTTAGCAATACTGCTTTAGAAATACTATCTCAGTGCTTCAATATGAAAAGGGAACTTATAGGACAAAAAGGACAACACTAATCCACCTCCTCCCTGCTGTGATGTGTCTGACTCCACGTTATGAAACATTATTGAGCTGGCTCCAGTGCGACCCATGTGGGCTCATGGGTGAAAAAGTCTCTTGTGAAACCTTGAACTGCAGCCTCTCAGGGCGAGCCAGCAGTCCCTTTCAAAAGGCTCCTTGAAAGGACCGAGGCCAACTTAAGATGGATAGTACAGCACAATGAAAGCTGCATCCAGAAATTTGAAGCTACAGCGCCTCAGACAAATTGTCTTGGTGGTTAAAATTCAAACTCTATCATGTTTGGGTTTTTCTTGTGGGGATTTAGCAACATAAATAATAAGTAAGCCTTGGCTGTCCCAGTTTGTCCCCATAATGGAGCTGCACCACGCGTCTAATGTGACCTCCATGGCCCTCCCATTATCACGGTGCTATATCACTTCCTCAAGGGTGTGACACATCACTGCCCTGTGGAGGCCTCAACTAGACATGCATGAACTCACTGAGGGCCACGGCCAAGGTCAGCCACCACCATATGCTCAGCTGCCACTGACTTTTCTTTTTTCTGTTATGGTGTGGGTGAGTATGAATGTATAAACGAGAACATTTTACGTGTCTGTGTTGTTGTATTTGTGCAGATGTATATATCCAGGTGTGAACTGGCCACTGGGGAACGTGTGAATTTTTCCGGTGGGACGGTATGCCTGGATCTGCGTGGGCTTGTTTAATGTTTTTATTTTTATTTTTTTACGTTAAAGCTCCTATTATAGTTTATGTTGTGACCCTCTCTCTCTCTCTCTCTCTCTCTCTCTCTCTCTTAATCTATGGACACGCACACATACACACACCCCTGACTTCCAAGGCATTTCTTTCAGAACACCACAGTCGTGATCACCAAAGTTTCATCAGTGTTTTTGCCACAGTGAAAAGGAAAAAGAAAAGTTCAAATGTTCTAAAATAACAGACTTGGCTCAGCTTTACACTGCGACTGGCTGCTGCTGCTGCTGCTGGGGAGGGAGAGGGCGATGTTGGGACAGGGACAAACAGAGATGGGAGAACTGCTGCATCCGGCAATATTAAATTTGTGGTTAAATGTGTTTTCATATTGTACGTTGAAGCAGCTACAAGAAATTTTTAACTGGTTATGAAAGAGTCTCAATTTAATACTGATGCCTCTATATAACCTATATAAGCAAACGAGACCATCAGTGAGAATGTTGACTATTTCTTTATGGTTATTCTAAATGCCTGCCACCGGGTTGGAAAATCCGCGAAATCAGACAAAACAATTTACGGCATGCAGACCACAAGAGTATTCATTGCAGTTTCAGTTTAATTTATTTATTCATTTTTTTTTCAGAAATTTTGCTTTAAAATTACTGAGCTGAGCAGTAATTATATAATTCACATTTTTATTTGATATACCGTAGCATGCTGCAACTGCATGCTCTGACTACTTTATTATTTTGGTGTGTTTTCACCAAATATTGAGGCTGTTCTAATGTAAATTAGAATATAACTTATGTTTGCGTTACTCTGTCAGTGTGTGTCTGCAAAATTGTATCCCCGCATTTACATTTGTGTGTCCAGTGTTTTTGAGAACCAGTGCCATGCTGTGGATGAGTTTATGTGTCTGTATCTGGTGTGTGCATGCATACATCTGTGAAAATTTTGCAGCAGTAAATGGACAGAAGCCTTTCGCTGGTTGGCCTGGCTCCAGGCAGAGTCTTATCAACAGCCACTCAGAGAGCCAGTGGTCCCATGGATGGATGGCACCTTATACTTACTCCTAAAACTGTCCCCAGATAAATGGCCCCCAATTATGGCTGAGACCTTTCCCTTTCTTCCTCTTTCCCTCCGTTTCTCTGCCTCCTTTTATGGGCTTTTTGTTAGTCTGGTTGCCTTTCAGAAACCTCTTGCCTGTCTGATTCTGTCCTTTTCTCTGCTTCTCCGTCCCTCCTTTCTCCTGCTCTCTGTCTATCACTTTGTCTAACTCTCGTTCCTTCCATCCCTGTCAGCATTTCTCTTACTTTCTCCATCTTGTGTCCATCCTGTTATACCCAAACAGGGAAATTTAAAAATTATATAATCCTATAGCACAGTTCATGAAAGGTTTTACTTGTGTTGTTCTAAATACCAGCTAGGGCTTTCCCAGGAAAATCCGCTGGTATACTGGAAGTGCTGGGTTTTATGGAATAAATAGAAAAGCAGCTTGGTAATTTGCATGAAAAGCAATCGCCACAGTGGCTGAACAGACAGAGGAAAGTGTGACACCTGCAGAGTCAAAGTTCATCCTCAGAAAGTCCACGGAAAAAGTGCAACACTGTCTGGTTAAAACCTCAAAGGAGGATTCTCGCGTACACTGTGATTCCTCTGTTAAACCAGTAAAACAAATCAAAAACATATTGTGCATATTGCAAATTCATTTTTAGTCTTCATTAAGTATCAGTTACTTTTACTGAACAGGATAATCATATGGTACTGCGATATGTACTGGAGGCTTGATATTTTACAGCTGAACAGTAAATTTGTCAACTTCTTACACATTCGGCACCAGCTCAGCTGTGACACGTTGTTCTGCCAACTGACTGCTATACATGATATTATTGTAAACCAGTGGTTCTCACACTGGGGGTCGGGACCTCCCAGGGGGTCATGAGATGATTCTGGGGGGATCACAAGATGATTATGACATAGGAAAACACTACACAGAAGTATTATCAGGTTTATTTTTTCATATCTTCTCTCCATTTTGTTTTTCTGTAATACTGAGTAATTTTAAAATGTGAGGCCTCCTTTTTTAAGTAAATACATTAAACAGCTTGAAAATGGAGCTGTTCTCCAGCATATGCAGCCTGTGAGGGGGTTGTGAGTGGGTGTCGCTTTGTTTTAAGGGGTCAGGAGCGAAAAAGTTTGAGAACCACTGTTGTGAACAATGGTGTTTGCTGGACAAACTATTTAATAACACTATTTAGAATCTCAGGTTGTTTTTTGCATCAGTACCAATATATCTGAAATGAGATGATATCGGTCAATAATATATTGGCTCTGATGAAGCTTCAGGTAATTTAGAGAATTTAATTGGTTTGTTTGTGTAACTTTAATTGAGTTTTTACTAATGTTATGAGCTAAATTAGCTGTCATGTAATATACTGGCCTTTTCCTTGGCTTTGCCCATAACTTTTGCCTAAGATGTAGGCTAGCTGATGTGGTTAAGACTACAACACTACACTTTAAACTTTATTGTATGGATGAAGAGGAGAATGAGGAGGATAAAGAAGTCTAACACACACACACACACACACACACATACACACACACACACAGTCCCCACCCCTGAATAATCCCTGTTCACCTCTCCTCTCCCCTCTTCCCAGCCTGCTGCCACTATCTCCAGCTTTATCCCCGTGTGTATGTGTGTGTGTGTGTGTGTGTGTGTGTGTGTGTGTGTGTTCACCCTCCAGGCAGAAGAGGACAGATGTCTGATACATTTTCTACACACAAAAAGGGCTGCATCAGATGAAACTGAATAATGGGGTTGAGAGTTGGTCGGAGAGAGACTCTTTTTTAACGATTTCCCTCCCCAAATTGACAAGAGTTTTGTTTATTTGATAGAAAAGAGAGGATGAAAGAGACCGCCTTTGAAGTTGGATCCCTCAGGTGAAAATGGATCAATTACATATCAAAAAAATCTTTAGTGACTTGCCTGCTTGCATGGAGGTTGACTAAAATGGAAGTTACAGGGCAACATATCCTTTTTTACTCAATAGGAGAGGCTGTAGTGAGGTGTGCGGGCAGATGCTCCTATTTGGACTGTCAGCTGAGTCTATTATGTCGAGTCAGGTAAGCCTGGCCTTTGGCAATAGTCTGTCATTTTTGAGAAACACCATTCTCATCTAACTACACTTCTATGTGAGTTTAGATGGGACCAAATTTTTACTGTCATAAGTAAGTAGAAGTATGAGCTAATGGTAATGAGTACATTAGCATTTAGCAGAATCGAGATGACAAGTTTCATGGCTCACTATCCTCAGAGTAATTCAAATCCTTTCCTTTCAAATTCTGTGGTCAGGCTCCAAAACCTGAATTTGTCAAAATCGATCGATCACTGCAGCAAGTCAACGGCCAAAGCAATGGATTAAACATTGGTCAAGAGGCGTAGACAGCCAGAAGCAGTCCACTGGGTCAACAAGATGCACTTAAACCCAATTAATCTCTCTGTATCTGTATGCGGTTTAGCAGGCACAGGGGAGATTAGCCTGTGGACTGAGCCATGGGAAACACACATCCTTTCTGGCAAGAAGGCTAGCCCGAAAACTCTGCTTGCACATAGTCTGTTAGGTTAGGGCGAGTGATGGGAATGGGCATCTCTTGTACTGGTACTGAAGGCTGCAGCTGAACCCTTCTTGAAAATGGAACCAACACCAGGAAGTAAAGTAAAAACAAAAACAGTTGATGTGAATTTGGGGAAAACAATCACAAACGTCTTTTTGAAAATGTTTTAAAGTGTATTATGACCTTCCTTCCTCTTCTTGTGAAGTTTGTTTTTGAGCCTTGGAGTGAAGGAGGACACGACTGAATCTGAAATCTTCAACATTCAAAATGCAACCACAGAAGCGACTGACACATCTGAGTGACTTTCTATGGCTTTATGGTGTGAAATGTAACATGTACAGGCTGATGCTTTTACAAACTTTCACATTCCTTTATAAAAGGTGGTAAAACTGACCTGCAAAGCATTTTGAAAAATGCCATCCACCTGAAATATTAACTGGATACAGTGAGATGCCATGTTGTCTTAATTATTTTATTTTTTTTTTTGTCTTCCAGGTGAATGCATCTTCTTCTGCCCAGTTTGACATTCACACATTCCCACTCCTTCACACCCACCAGCTCCCCAGCACAGCCGCGGTCTGTTCCACTGACCGACGCTGCTGGAGCGTTTGGAGATTACGTGTCTTCTTCAAGGACACCTTGACGGCTGTTGTTGAGGGAGCGGAGAACGGCGCTCATTAACTTTCCCTATGCAGATTTTTTCACGCAGACTTGAATACTGTACATAACCCTGTGTTTACATTTTTCTCTTTACCTTGACTAACCCCTGAACGCATTAGTTGACACTGCCAGCTCTGCAGTGTTTGAGCCTGTTATCCCTTTCTCCATTGGCCTCTGTCAAAGACTATTACTGTTAAGAACTCATCATACCACCCTCTAATCTACTTAGACCTGTGTGCTGTGTGTCTGTCTGTGTGTGTGTGTGTGTGTGTGTGTGATTTTATAAGTACGACTAAGCGTCCATTAGGAATGGCTTGACTCAGGGAGCTTGGCAGCAAGTGTATAACCTCTCCTTCTGTGAACTGTCTGGAGGTTGTTCTTGTTTAGAGCCGTAGCTCCTGGTGATTCACCTTTGTGGCAAATGAAGATGGGCTGTCCTTGGCACACCTTGCTGCCAAAGTAACTGACACACTGAACCCCTGACCCTGCCAATAGTGGTGTCATATTCTACTAACTGAGCCATACAGGACTCATCTATTAAATCACTGAAAATAACCTTTTCGGTGAATTATCAACAATTCCCAAAGTTACGTTTATTCATTTCAGCAGCAGAATAAACCCCTTCACATAAGCATCTATTTTTTTGTGGGGATCCCACAAAGTTAAGAGTTGAGCAAATGTCATACTGCACTTGTTGTAGAAGCAGACACACATGGTGATGACCGTGGAGTTTCCCTTTGGGGCTATTTCACTTCACATAGGAGAAAATCAATACAGCACAGCATGAGCTCAAGTGTGCTTTGAAGTTTTCTTCAGACTATAAAAAAACTAAAATGGACATCACACCAAAGAGCTTTGTTTTTAATAAATTCAAACCACATAAACTCATGATGATCTCCCACATTGCCTTCAAGCTTTTCACTGGTTGTTGAGCGCCTTTTTGTGTTTGTTACCTTATCTTGACTTTAACAGACATCTATGAACAATCGCTAATTTACATAGTGAAGTTTTGTCTCTGGCTCGAGTGTGCCACAGTAATCAGTAATTAGAACAACTGAAGTTACTGTCATTTGTGTGTGTGTGCATGTGTGTGTGTGTGTGTGTGTGTGTGTGTGTGTGCGTGCAGCAGTGCAGTGCAGCAGGAGTTTCTTATTCTCCAGTGAGCCTTTGCTGCCTAGCACCCACTCTACTCAGCAGGGATTAGGAACACTAAGACGTACACACACACATACACAAGCACACAAGCCAAATACCCTCTATCCTGAGACTCAGTGAGAGGTTGTAGCGATAGAAACAGCAGGAGAACAGGGACTGATAAAAAGTACATTTACAGAGAGAGAGGGAGAGAGAGAGAGAGAGAGAGTGTCCTGCCTCTCTGTACAAAGGCGAAGTGATCGACCCTCATCAGTGTGGTGAGTGCTGTCGGCTGTCTTGCATTATACTTGTTGCTGTTTGATGTGCCTCCTCTGTGAATGTAAGCAACAGTATGGATGGTGGATGTGATTGTGTGTGTACATGCCTTTTATACTACTTGAGCGTTCAGTGTGTGTGTGTGTGTGTGTGTGTGTGTGTGTGTGTATGTACCAAAGGTCTCTGTGAGTACAATGCTGCAATCAGTTGTTTCTTGTTGCAATAGTGGCTCCTCTCACTTCACTGGTTTAATCTGAAATGTTCAGGCAATTATAATTATGTTCAGCTTGGCTTCACACACATCTCCGTTGCATGACATGCAGACAGGAGAGCAGTGTTGGCATGTGTTAGCGTAACCCGAAGGGTCTTATATGGTTGCACGGTCACGCAAATTGCTCAAGGTATTTGTGTTTTGATGCATTGTGGCTTATTGTGCATCAACACACAGCGCAGGAAACTGCCCAACCCAGCGCTGCTACTGTGCCACTATGCACTCTTTTGTGTGACAGAAAATATATTTTGGTGTATTTGTTAGCTTGTTATGCTCTGTACTCATGGTGCAGTACAGCAGTACAGAGGCTTCAATGGAAGTGTGCAGCGTAGCGTAGCGCTGAGCTGAGTTTGCTGACTCAGAGCCTGTGGGGAGCAGCTATCAGCCACCCTTAGGACTGTCTCTCTCTTTCTCTCTTTATACACATTTATATATACATACCACTCTCTCTCTGCAACCCAGCCTGGAAGCAAGCAGAACATGGAATTGCACTTATACCCTATCAGCGCATGGTCAGACAGTCACACACATTTCCATCATGTCTCGTCTCAGAATTCATTTCACTGACTTGAGCCATCAGCAGTCTGTGTGTGACTGACTCATGACAGACGTACATGTTTCAATACTGAATTAACTGGGTGAGAACATCCCTTGAGCCCCCTGTGAATCATCTTTGTACATATACTCCACAAAACAGGTGTTCCAAATAATGACCTCAATCAGCATGGGAATAGAAACAGAGTGTCTAGAGATGCCATACAACAGAGGAAAAAATATCTAGAAAGGCCATTCACATCCATGTGTCGGATTTGTGGAGGAAAACTGATCTGTGCCAACCTGGATAACCTAATACACTCACCTTAGCACTTGAATTGTGAGGTGAAGACAGTGACAGTGTGTCATCTGCCTGTAGAAGTTAGCAGTGTTTTACTTTCAGGCTTCAGTGCCTTTGTACAGCCTGTGTTGAGCTGCTGCCCATTGTGGATCTTATGCATGAAGCTAATGATGGCTATTCATGCTGTGGGCATAATGTTACTGTTACTTTATAATAGGCAATATTATATATACACATTGTGCACAGTTATTAGGAAAAGCAAATACATCCTTTCATACGTGGCCAGTATGGACAGTTTTGGGATAGTTTTGCACCAAAATGTTAACTATCTCGGCCTATGTCATTAAATCGCACCCAGAAGATCGGGCATATTTCAAATATGTTGCTCAAACAAATAAACCTCATGTACTTTTTATTCAAAGATTCAAAAAACTTTATTGTCTCTCACAAAATGATAGAAAATTGTCTTGGGTTAGGGGCTCACAAACAACATAAAACATACACCCATGGAAGACTCACATAAAATTACAAACACACACGATTCCATAAATAAATAAGAACAGGTGTGCAAGGCTGCATTAAAAAGTAATGACAGTCTATTTGTCCTTGTTTTAAATTGATATTGCAGTGGGAATGAAAGAGTTTTTGTGAAATTTCTTTTTGAGCAGAGGTGCTCTGAAGCAGCGGCCTGATGGAAGTAGCTGAAGGGAGTGGTGAAGGGGATGTGAAGAAGAAAAAATACATACAACCCAAACAAGAAGTCTGCTTGTTGTTTTCCAAAAAATGATAA